>APFE031486944.1:183383-204932 GCA_000404065.3 Pinus taeda
TTTCTTCTCATCCGCCATGGGAGGCTGTCGGGATTTGCGAGGCTGGTCTTGCAAAGGTTCGACCAGTTCAAGCCCTAACTCCTTATATCCTGACCTCGTCGGGGACATGCAAAGGAAAAACCGAGAAAAAGCAGACCGCTCTGATACCACTGATCCGGATTTAAACAGGAACGCAATAGATTACAGAGATAACCATAAATACAGAGATGCGATAAACATAAATAAAGAGATGCAGCGGAAATAATACTTCATTTCATTAATGGAAAATACCGAAATATGCTTACAACCAGAATTGGAAATAAACCAGCTAGGACGATGGTAGCTTATCTCTGAGAAGAGATGTGCGGCTACATGTCTCTGAACTGTTCCCGAACTTGTGTTACAATGAGGCTCGAAGGCCTATTTATTATTGAGAAACAATGGAAAACCCTTCACATTCCAAAACCGACCCTTAGAAGATGAAACGCCAAATTGTGGGCCCCGTTTTGGGTAAATTGGTACATCAATTTCCCGGGGTCGTAACTTTGGCATACGATCTCCGTTTGACGCGTTCAATAACTCAATAGAAATATCTATTCGAGCACTATCATTGTTGGAACAAGCAACATCGGTCCATTGCATGGACCATGTTGCCCCCGGATTCCCCAAAAAACGTCGTTTAGGGCCTCAAAACGGCTCCGGAAGTTCAGGACCCGAAAAACTGCTAAAAATAGTAAGTTGTGCTATAATTAAGGAAACTGAAAATGCTGAAAGAGACAATGATGGGGGTCCAGATGGACTTGGCAGGTGGCCACCAATATCCACCTGGATCAACCTTGGTGTCCTCTCGGACCAAAATTGTGAAGCCCCTTCAATCCAAATTCGTTAAGTGCCTAGAAGAGACCCCTAAAGTTTCATTCCACACATCATGATCCAAATCCATAATATGATACTTAATGATCAAGGGATTATTGGTCAATCTACAAGAATGTTGCCTTCTCCTCACATGTTGGTGAACTGGGTTGAATGCTCCATGATCAAAGGTAAAGTCTCTCTTTCCTTCTATGGCAAAGGATTCTTCGCCTTTTTGTTTGAAGTAAGGAATATAATGACTTGATCTTCAGAAGTGGTCCTTATTTCATGGATGCCCGATGGTTATATTTGAATAGGTTGAATCCAAACTTCAATCGGAAAAATGGTATTCCTTTAGTTGCCCTTGTTTGGGTGAAACTCCCCCATCTCCCTCTCCATTGTTGGAATGAAGATACCATTAGGAAATATTGGAAATGCTAGGAAAATACATCGACCAAGCATATCCTAGGGATGGTCTATTTGTATGCACAAGAGTACGTGTCAAATTCTACTTGGAAAAAATTCTTCCAAAAGAAATACAACTCTCCCTGGAAAACCAAAAGCTAGAACTTCATTTAATCGATTGATTATGAACAAATTATGTTTAAGTGCAAAACCTGCCATGAATATAATCATTTTGTAAGAAATTTCCCATAAGCAATCACATAGGAGAAATAAGAAGAATGGGGAGAGAAACGAAAACAACCCAAAAAGAGATGAGTAAATGCAAGGCAGAACCACCCTCCCAAACCTCCCATCTCTAACCCCCATTTGTTCAGGATCCCTCATCATCACAACAAACTTCCCGTAAAAACCTCACTAAAAATATAGAGATAACCCCCAATTAGCTCATTCAAACCAATATGAAGCCCTATCTTAGATGGATTTCCCAGAGAAAAATGAGGATATGATTAAAGGTGAAGAAAAAATTGGGGAAATTCCTTTTCTCGAAGAAGCACCCCTTCACTTTATATAAATTATTCTTTCACCCTCCTAAGATGCAAGTCCATCTGTCTCTATAATTTTAGGGATTCCTAGATCTGGCATAGGCCTATCTTTACCAATAACCAAGTTGAGAGAAGAGCAATCAGGGGATGAGGCAATCAGAGACTTCGTAGTTAGCAAAACCTTTAAAAAATTATGAAGGAAACTCAATAACGAGAGAAGAGAAGAACAAGAAGATAGAGACAAAGGAATGCGAACCCAACACACCATAAAATACCTACACAATAGAAGCTATAGAAGCTCTAAAAACCAGGATAATTTAATTTTGCCACTAGGTGGGGGGGACATCTACTAAGTAACGAAAATCATCTCTTGGAATTGCAAAGATTTGGAAATGAAGAAAAATGGACTTCAATCAAGCATTAATCAAGATACAAAAGCAATAAATCATTCTCCTCCAAGAGACCAAATTGGAGGAAGCTGTCATCCTCCAAATATTTATGGAAAGGAAGTGATCTATAATCTACCGTGGATATTCCACTCAACAATTCGTCACAATAGATCTGATAAAATTATATTTAAAATATGAAATTCTACACTATTACAATTGTATTATATTTTTGGATCTTGTAAATTTATTGTTAATAGTGCACACATGTGAATTTAAAGTTATGTATAAAATAGAGAACAAAGAAATAAAATCTCAAACACATTTTTGACACAATATATGCTCTTGGAAACCTTTTCAAGAGAAAAACCCAGTTGGAAGGTGAGATTGCTCTGCTCTCTTTCACTGAATGGAAACATGGTTACAAGTACAATGAAGTATGGTATGTGGCTTGTGCACTGCTACAATGTACAAATCCTCTCTTTGTGGTCTACCTCCTATCCCTCTTGTCTATATTTTCTCATCTATGGAACAAATGCACTCGAAAGAATGGAACCCCCTTTTCCTCCTAGTGGCTCGATTATAACACAACCCAACAGGTCACTAGTGGCTTGGTTTGAGTACCTCAATACTTAACCAGAGTTATAATATAGACTCTTCTAGAGTCTTCTACATCATAATCACATGGCTATCCCCTTTTTTATGAATAATGGAGGCTGACGTTGCATCCTTTCGAATTATGGTGGTGAAAATAGGAAGACTAACTTTTGAGTGGCATAACTTTCTCATATGGACTCTAATTGAGGTTATTCTTATTGTGTTGGAAAGGTCTCTATGTGTAGAATAGGAAAAAGAGATGATTTTCTATAGAAATAAAGTTATCCCAAAAAAAATCCATTTGATGCCTCAAAACGCTCCCAGAAGGTTTCAAACTCTGTTTTTCCAAACTAGGACCTGTCGGTAAAAATGTTCCCGTGAGTTGTGAGTTGATTCCTCCGCTTTTTCCACTTTGAAATATCTGATATGGATGACAAATAATATAATAATCTAATTCGGATCAGGAAGCATGGAAAAAGAAATTAGTTCAAAAGGGGCATCATGTGGATTATGCACAATGTAGGCCTCGATTCACTTTCAAATCATCTAGGAATTCTTATTTTATGGAGTGGATAGTTGTAAGTCTTCTTCATAACCCTTCAGGAAATATTTAAAATTTTATCAATGTTTATATGCCAAATGTTTACCATGGAAAAGTAACATGTTGATCCTTGTTATCAAATTTGAAGGACATTGTTTGGTAGGTCAATAATATTATTGTAGGGGATTTCAATACAACCCTTCATGCTTCAATAAAAGAGGATGTCCAAAGGTTTGAGGTCCCTTCAAAGAAAATATGGAAGACTTCTCTTCCTCTTTAGATCTCGTTGACCTAAAACCCATAAAAGTAAAATATACATGGTCCAAGAGTTGTCAAATTCATAGCCATAACATGGCATAGCTTGATTGCTTCCTAATTCACATATCCCTCCCAAAGGAAAATATATCCCCCTTATCCTAAATCCTAACATGGGATAGTTCTAACCATCATCCAATAGCCATATCCATTACCTCCCTTGAGAATTACAGTCGTCTCCCCTTCCATTACAACCCTATTTGGACTCAAGAACCTAAATTTCTAGGAATTTCCTCAAACTTTGTGGAATCAATGGATTAATGGCTCCATGATTTATATCTAGGTACAAAACATTAAAAAGGTCAAGTATACACTCAAAATTCGAGTCAATTTCAAGCATACAAAAGTATAATCTTTCATCCTCTCTCTCAAACAGTGACTGGGGGGATCGAGGAGAAGATGGATCAAACCCATTTATCCTCCAACATCATTATGAAGGAAAAAATAATCTTTCAAAAGCTTCAAAAGGAATTAAGAAATGAAGAAGAATTCTGACACCTTAAATCTCAAATTATATGGCTTAAGGTAGGGGATAGAAATACTAGGTCCTTTCACAAACATGCTAAACAATGCATATGGAGTAATAATATTAGTAAAATCACTCCAAATGATGGAAATGTTGGATTCTTATGAAAAAATTGAATAGGTAAACATATTATGCAATTTCATATAAGGAACAACCAATAACTAATGAGAAGCTGGAGAGAGTATGTTGGAACACATACCTCGAATAGTAATGCAGGAGGACAATGATAGATTGACATAGCTAATCAAAGCCAATAGGTATGGAAAACCCTAAATTCTTTGAATAAATCATGCCTAAATTGTAGATGACACTCTATTGATGGGAGGTACCTCTACAATTATAGAAAAAGGATTCAATGAGATCTTGGAAACATTTGCTCATGCTTTGGGAGGATTGATTTAAAAAAAATGTCTCTTGCTCACCTAGAATGCCAACAACAATAGAAAAGTAACAATTCAACAAATTATTCAGATTCCAGTCCAGGAGGAGTGGTCCTCATTTCATTATTTAGGTATTCCCATCAATCTAAATCCTTTCCAAAACCCCTCTTGGTAGCCATTCTGAAAGATTTTAAGTCAAAAATCTCCAAATAGGGAGCACAATGGCTTAACTCAATTGGGTGATTGTATTATCAATCCTCCCTATATTATAATTCTCAATAGGTTTAGTCCTAGTGGGTAATAGAAACTCTATTGTACACGAGTTGAGGAAATTTATTTAACAAGGTAGCAAAACAAACATAAAAAATTATGAGTTGGTTAGTTGGGAAACTGTGAAATCCCATTTATATCATGGTGGCTTAAGTGTGAAAGATCCCTCACATATGAACCTTGCATTAGTAGGGAAGTTGTTATGGAGATTGATATCATAAAACTATAACTAGTGGAAGTAAGCAATTCACTTGAAGTACTTAACAGATGAAATTTAATGTTCTTTGACCAATTTCCTCCCTCCAAAGGAGGATCTCAGATTTGGAGGGTTATGTCAGTGGCTATCCCTCTTTTACGAGCTCAACTTGCTTGGGTTTGAGCCAATGGAAAGGACATCAATCTTTGGAAGGAAAGCATAATGGGAAATCACCCATTTAAAGAATGTTCAAGCTCTCACCCCTCTTAGGACTTGGTTTAACCATGTAGGGAAGCACTCTCTTTATGACATATCAAATTGGGCTCCAATTTTAGCATGGTGTGGCTGGAACCTGGACTTCATACCACCTCACATTTCCAATCCCTCCTCCATTTTTCTCTTGGTTTTATTTCAAAGTTCTACTAACTCACAACAAGAGGAAGATGCCACGGGTTGGGTTCTACTTCCTACTTTATTAAAATTGGCTATGAATCTTATCTTTTCCTAGATGGTCCTCCACTATGCTCACACTTATGGCCTCATATTTGGAATCCAAAAAGTCTTCCCAAATTAAATATATCTTGCTAGACACTAGAAAAAAATCCTAACAGTTGAAAACCAGACAAAAAGAGGGATCTAGGGCCTCTTGAGGCATCATTGTTCTTTGTCACTCAAAAATGAAATAATGCAACATCTATTTATTGAATGTGACTTCACCAATAAAGCTTTTTGTCATGCCATGCAAAAACTTATTCATTGAGTAAAATATGTAGAGTCCCATCTTTAACTCTTTGAAAGTTTTCACCAACTTGATCTAAATTCATTCAGAGGCAAACCCTTATTTAGAACACTATGTATGTCCTTCCCCTAGTATGTGTGCTGGAAAATTTGGTAGGAAAGAAATGGAGTAGTATTCATGACATTATCAACAAACCTATAGTAGAATATAAAGCCAACACTTTTCTAGCTAAACACACAAGGGTCGAAATCCTGAAGCAATATAGGCCCTAGACTCCAGTGAAGAAAGATGGGTTACTCAATTCAATATACAATAGCAAACTTTTTTCCCATCCCTTCAAAAATAATCATGGCAACTATCTCTCTTGAAAGAGAAATTCAAAGACTATATATCCTCACCGAACTCATTTATTATATGTTAGACTAATGATCACACTAAGAGGAAGGTGAATCAGTGTAGTGGCCAATTTTAATCAAATTAAATAATCATGTAGTTAATCAAAGCTAAAAAGATAATCATGCATCATAAAAGATAATCATACATCAACAAATGACAACGCCAAATATACATGGAAACCCTTGCAAGAGAAAATCATAAATTTCTTTATCTTGTTTAATTTTTTATTACATTAAGTTGTTGGAACTAACTTGTTGGAGGCACCAACCCCCAAAAATAAATTTGCAGACACCAACCCCCAAAATATATTTGCAGACACCAACTTACTGTAGGCCCCAAAATAGATTTGTAGGCACTAACTTACTATAGGCTACAACCTAATTGAGGCAACAATATCTGAAATATGCAAGCACCAACTTGCAGTGGGCTTCAACCTAATTAAGGCACCAACCTATGAAATATGGTCGACCACTTTCACAATCTCTCAAGCTAGATCAACAAGCTCAAAGCATGACCAGATCAGTTTGTTCTTTAATCATCAATCTTTAGCACATTTTTCATCTAAAAAATTGTTCATGAGTTCCAGAGCATATTGATAATAACTATGACCTGCTATTCTCAGAAATATGTTTGTAGCTCCCCCTTTCAAATCACAAAATAATTCTAAACAAACCCATTTTTCAAAATTCAATTTAGCCCTCTAAAAAACCCATAAAAACATTATAATTTATTGTCCTACATAATACACCTATATTGTATGCATCCTACAAAATGCACCTTTCAGGAACGTGTTTTACAAAATGCACACAATTAGTTTGTTACTGGTTCAATAAAACACACTTCTAAGGGAAAAATAAAATTTTGGGATACTCGATTGAACTCGAACCTACGACCTCCCGTGGTGCAACAGAGCACATCACCAACTATGTTGTCATGTTACTCGTTCAATCTTCGCAACAAATATCTATGTCACATCTTCATCATCAATTAGATCATGCAATGAGGAGCCACATCATACTCGAAAAACTAGGTTATACATATTTGTGCCACTCATACCACAGACATCCAAGTTGCCAATCATACGAAGAGCCAATTCATTCACAGAGAGCCATCGTATATTCTATCTAACAGTGCCTTTAAATGTGTTTAAACACCTTCACTTACACACACTAATATCAAGCTTGTCAATTGGGTTTATCTAGGGTGGTTGGGAAAAATGATTATTGTCCTCCCCACCCAAGTTCAATTCTCGTGAGTGAGATGATGAGCTTTGCTCTAATGTGTTTAAAACCAAGCTAAGTAAGGGTTTTAGATTACATGATGATGGAGGTATTTGTAACTTGTAGTAGTTATGTCATTAGACAGTTTTGACTTTGCATCAATGACTAAATATACAAATTGAACATTGAAGGTCCTTGACTTTACCATGAATGTTCGCTAAATATGCAAATTGAACACTAACATC
Source organism: Pinus taeda (assembly GCA_000404065.3). Classification (NCBI taxonomy): domain Eukaryota; kingdom Viridiplantae; phylum Streptophyta; class Pinopsida; order Pinales; family Pinaceae; genus Pinus; species Pinus taeda. The sequence goes on from APFE031486944.1 coordinate 190,973, forward strand.
CTTGATTTTACCATGTGTTACAAGGTATTTGTAACTTGTAGTAGTTATGTCATTAGACAGTTTTGACTTTGCATCAATGACTAAATATACAAATTGAACACTGGAGGTCCTTGACTTTACCATGAATGTTCGCTAAATATGCAAATTGAACACTAAACATCCTTGATTTTACCATGTGTTACATTATAATATTTATTATATGGCTTGAAGTTGAAAGATGGAAATTTGTTTGGTTCGATGGAGGTATCTTTAACTTATAACAGTTTTGTCATTAGACATAGGTTTTGAATTGGCATCAATGGCTAAATATAAAAATTGAACACCAAGTGATAAAAAATATAGTCGTGTCAGTGACTTGGTAGCTTATTAGGGAATATATGTGTAATTTGTCATTGCAACTTTGTAAAGGGACAATTGTATAAGGGTAGAGTTCTAATTCTCCCTATTAGTGTTTTGTTCTATGGATTGCTAAGGTTTTGTAGTTTATTTTGGAACATTCTTGGTTACCAAAGAAACAATTGGAACAAATACCATTTTGCATTTGGTCATCATTGACGCACTTTGTGAATCTATAGGAAACAAGCTCGTCTCATGTGTGACTTCAAGAAATGAAATTTCCAACTTTCTTGACCTAATTATGTTATAGATATAGTTACTCCATTAGGCACCAATAAAAAGTTTCTATAATCAAGAAATCAACCAGAAATCCTATGCTTAATCAAGTTGACAAAGTCTACCATGTATATGTTGCTGCAAGGAAAATTTTAAGGATGGAAAATTTTCTTGAAGTTTAAAAACATTGGCGAATCTCATTAATCCCTAATATGCAAACTATAAAATGTTTATTGATATATTTATAAAATTATTCAAATTTATAATGATTTTATATGTAGTCTCTATATAATGGAGGCGATTTTTAAGGTAAAATAATTTTATATTCTAAAATTTGGGCGAGAATCATCTTTTACAAAAATTGGAAATTGGCTAATCTTTTGTGGAAAAATCATGGAAATTTAGCTCACGCAGCGAACATTAGCCCCTAAAATTTTCCATGTTTTGCTGGCAATTTGGATGTGGCAAAAACACATCATTGTGAATGTAATGACAAACTATTATTTTGCTTGCAATGTCATGCCATGTATACACCTCTTATAAATGAGGAGTGGGGACTTGATGAGCTCATGATTTGGGCAAAGCATAATTATAGAAAATCAATGTGATATGGTGCATGTCAACATTTCGATATGTATTCTTCCAATTTCCTCTGGCTATTTCAACAAATTTAATTTCTAAGTATTTACCTACCTGCTTGATTCATTGTCTTCCCTATTAGTTTGTGCCTGCCTCTTATCTCCTCGGTGCTTCTATGAGGGCATCTGATCACCATGACAACTCGCCAAATTTTGATAACACAATGATATCTCACACACAACCCTCTACTTTAGAGATTCCTTCCCATTCCTCCCACCCCTCGCCTCTAATTCTCCATTCCTTCCATGTCCACATCCTTGTTTCCTATTGCACTACCTTTATATCATTCTACATTCATCTACATTTCTATTAGCATGTCTTTGCATCCTTTTGATCTAAATGCTAGTTATATATACATTACAGCATAGTGAATATTTGAAACTAAATCAATACAAAATGTTTTTTAATTTTAAAAGTGAAATTCAAATACCATCATAATAACCATATTTTATCCTAAAAATCAAAATATCACCCGAAGTACAAGTAGATTCAACGAACCAGTCCAGAGTTTCAATCATGAATGCTCCTGAAATATACCTAATTATTGGGGACATAGAACCATCTAAATTATCCTCATAAGGTTGAGTGGTGAAAGTGCTTGATGATGAAGTTGGGGAGATAGCCGGGGTTATACTTACACTAGCAGTGGTTATACTTGATGTTCACTCCTCTAGATTATGATGTAGACTTTTATTACTTATTATAGTCACACCATGATGGCACAAACCTCAAATGACTCCTCCTCATACAACAACTAGGTTTCACACTCAAATTACACAACTCAAATAACACAAACAAGGCAGACGTACAAGCTGAGTTTAGTAGAGGGAAAACTCATAAAGTTTGTACTAGCTTCTATATTCAACTGGAATAATTTCAAAATTTTACAAGAGGCCATGAATGCCTTCAATTCTTCCTCCAATTTATACAGCCTATAGGTTTCTACAATGCTCATCCGTCTTACTCAATTTAGCTACAATTTATGAAAAAACACAGCAATGCAAATATTAACAAAACTGAGTCTTTTTATTGAAATACTATTGTGGTCCTTTATTTTCAGGCAGAGCTATCAAACTCGTCTCTGCATAGAGGGCACATAAGTCGACGATAAAACCATTGAAAGAGGCAGTCTTCATGAAAAATATGCTTACAGGGCAACTGTTTCGCAGGCTCCCTAACGGGGAGAATATCATGACAAATTGAACATATAAAACCTTCACAGTCATCCATTCCCATGAACGCCTCCGAAATGAAAACCCTTGGCGATGACTCAACAGCGGAAATCGTAGCAGCCATTGGATAAGTGTCATGCCGATAAATAAATCGCTTTCTCAACTCAAGGTGCAGATCAAAATGTTCACTTCTGACTTGTATAGCAGAAGAAGAAGAAGAAGAATCGCTATGGGTGGCCTCATCAAACAGCTGAACAATCCGCTGACATTCTGTGAAACTACCACTCCATATAACTTGCTGGCTCCATACATTTCCGTCCTCCCTGCTCCAATCCAACGTCGTTCTCAACAAAATAACATTAGGGTTTTCAATCATTGCAGCCCTGACGTTGACGTCTTCACTGTCGTCGTCCGGTTGGTCGATATGCAGCACATAGTTTCCCGCGAATTGGATGTCGTCTAATCGACGTAAATCCACGTTATCCCAAATATCATCCACCGCCCACTCGGTTCTGAAACATCACTCGCTGTTGGCTCCACCAATATTTCCCCTACTGTGCCTCGAGCTCGCTCGGCTTCTAAATGCCTGTTAACCCGGTCAAATAACTGGTTTGCATAATCCATTATAATCTCATTCCCCGGGTCTCCACAATTTCCATTTTTAGTTTCTTCCATTGTGTTCGTGTTATTTCTTTTGAAGTGGAGCGAAAATATATGATGCTAACCTTCGATATACGATTTTCCCTGGACAGTGTGCAAGTGGAAAGATAAAGGGGATTGGTTGGAATGGAATTGGTCCCAAAATGGACCCATGGCATTCGTTCTCTTAAGATGCCGACGCAATATGTTGGGTATGAAATTGGGTGGAGGATTTTTTGGTTGGGGCACTATCTAATTATTATAAGTTTTGAATTTGGATTTTTACGTGGCAATTTGGGTATATAAGGCTTCACTTTGATTAATATTTTGATGGATTAAGTAGTATTTTGAATACATAATTAGATTCAATATTTTTGGATATATAAGGTTTTATTTGATTAATACTTTTATGGATTAAATAGTATTTTGGATACATAATTAAATTTATTTTTTTCAAAATATTTTAGAGAACACTTTAATTTAACAAATCATATAACTTAAACTTGCAAATTTCACTAATATAATTTTGAGCAAAATTATCCAAAAAAATATACCTAAAAAAACCAAATCATAGAAAAAATAACCTACACATATGGTTTGTATTTATTTGATTTTTTCATTCACAATGTATTAAAATGATCAATCTTTTATCTTACCAAGAACTGTGAACAAAATGATAAATAGTGTGCACTCAATGAAATAAATTTCATATATATACTATAATATTTATCATAATTAATTATTTATTAATTTTTTTGATTAAATTACATATCTTATAATATACAACTTATTGCATTCTCCAAAGTGCTAATATTGGGGTTAAATTATAAAATACCACTAGCAAATTTTAAATATCTAAAGTAAAGATTATAAAATATAATATGGGTTAATCCATTATCTTTTTCTATTTTAAAATATAAAAAATGAGATATTAAAAAAAAATAAAAAATTCTTTTTATATCATTAAAAAACTACATTATAAAATAAAATTTTATTAATATTATTAAATAAATAAGATCATATAAATTATATATATTATATATAATAATATAAAAGTAAGTGTAATGTGCTATAGTTCCATAACAATAAACTTAAAGTAATAGAAGTATGGACTCGGGCTCTGCTACACTCGGTTCCATTAAAATGTTCAAAAACTTTAAGATAAAAAAACAATTTAGATTTTTAATATCAAAAAGTAAGATATAAAATATAAAATATATTAAAATTTTGTTTTTTTCAATATTTAAAAAAGTAAAATTATTAAAATTTATACTTTAATAATTATTAAAAAAATAAGAGGCTTTATATATATTAATATAGATATATATATATATATATATATATATAATTATTGTTTAAGGTGATGGTTATAGTAATTACTATAATTTTAGAAATAGGAGTATAGGTGTTTGTCACTATACTCCATCAACTTTGAATGTTGAGAAACTTAAGTATAAAAGGTATAATTTGGATTTCTTGCAGCGCAACTATATCAAATGTTGAGAAATCTTTAGGAATAAGAGATACAATGTTTATAGAAGACGATTCAAATGGAAGGCACTTTCTTTTCCCCATATTATTGCTAGGGCACCTAATATGTCTCACAATGGCATTTTTGGCAATTGCATTCCAAATATCGGTGTTATGTCATTCATACTAGACTCAACTTCAACTTTAACAACTAGAATAGTTCTCATACTTTTCTTTGATCTCAGAATTCAATGGCGTAAAAGGTGGAGTGTTGGCTACAAAATTATTATGGTGAATTATGTAAGTTTGATATGGTCTTTTACATCAATTTGGGTTTTCTATAATAAAATTCAGATATACTAAAAATAGGGCCTTTGTCCTTGCAAAGGGACTTCGTTTTGGGGATAGTATAAGCCTTTTCATCAAACCTTAGTTTCTTGATTTTCACCTTATCCAAATGGAAATGTCAACTTTGATGTGGGTATGATGAAATTTGTCGATTCATATTTGGGTAGGAAAAGGTAAGTGAAAAATTAGTAATGTCTTAGGCATGTATATTAACTCGAGAGTAGAAATGAAGGCAATGAATATTTTACATGCATGAACTATACCTAAGTAATAATTTACCAAAAATTATCTAGTTGAACTTTTAGGGAATTTTATTATGTAAATTTTGGGATTGTTATAACAAATTCTAGCACCTAGTGCAAAGCCTTAATAAATTATCTAAAAAAAGTGCTAACAAATGAGAATGTTACCACTATTACCTAAGAAACTACTCACCTCTCTTTAGTGAAGGCTACAATCCAACATAAGGAAGGCTTCCCTCGTAGGGTTTAGGGATCAAGCAAATAGATGATTTTAAGGTAAATTCACCCTAAGAAACATATAACAAAAATCCACTCGATAAAGTTATGGCAAACTAGGGTTTATAATGGATGAAGAAGTAAGTTCAAGGTTTGAGTTCTAAGGATCTATGGGTCAATTTAAAGGCTAGGGTTAGCCTAACGAGTCTCAAATAGGTTACACAAACACACCAAATGAAAAAAAAATCAAAGTTATTGCACAATAGGGTTTTAGACCAACAAATTGCAACAAAACAACAACTTATAACAACAATAAATTTAACCATTAAACATGTGTAAAAACTATATGAGATGAAGTCTAAATTTAAGAGAGAAATAAGGAGAAAATTATAACAAATTTTGGCAGTTAATAAAGCATATAACAATTTTTTTTTTTGTAATTTAACTCTAATTTACCATAAGATGAAAAGAAAAAAATAATTTTTAGATTTTAAAGAATGTCACAAGTGAGATAGACTAATTCCTTCTCAATCTAGGGCATATGGAGTTTGGGATACAAACTATTCTATGGATTTGTTAGAGTGATTCTAATTCCAAACAAAGCTAGGGCAAATAAACTAACTTACCCTAGGGTTTGTATTTAAGTTCTCAATTTTCTGGATAATTAAGGGAAAGAAAAACCTATCTCTATTCCACAAACACTTAGAAGAAGGGTTTAGCTCAACAAGGGACAATAAAGCAAATACCAAATAAATTAGCATGACACACAAAATTTATCCCATGGAACATAATACCAAGATAAATAAAATAAACTAACTTACTTCACCATGCAACATCCAGGAACCACCACAAGCATCCATGAAAAGATATCACAATGCATCACAAAATCAGCCCAAGAAAGTAACTCTACTAATCCTCCATTTACAAACTAGAGAGAAAGATCATGGATGAAGAGTTTTTATGATCCAAGAGGAAATCAATTCCCCTATTTATATGAGAGTAACCATGTCAAATTCCTTCAAACTAGACTAAAAGGCCTTGAAATCATTAAATCATGATATGAGGTAGATGGTCATCAAGTTGACCCCCAACAATAGCCAAAATAATCAAACAACATGAAAATAAGCCTCAATTAACCGAGAATTGTGAGTCTAAAACTTCCAAGGGCAATGTCATCATCCAAAATGCATGTCTTTTCATGGAAAGATACAACAAATAGCTCAAGGGATGCATATTATCCCATAAATCATGTTTCCCCATCCAAATGAGGTGTGTCATCACCAAAATTTCCCTCTCAAGCGCAACGTCATTCTCCAAGAGCTCATGTCACCATCAAATGAGATGATAAGATGACATCATTAAGCTAGGGCATGATGTCATCAAGGTAAAAGGTGCATCTACCCCTCCAAAGGCTCCCAAGTGATCATCACCATAAAAAAAGAGAAATATCCTTAAAAAATATACAATGCCAATTTAGGGGTATCATATTGTCTGAAGCATGCACAAACTCTTCAAGCAAACAACATAGCATCAAAGGTCAACATCCAATGTCTTGGGATTGGAGCAGGGTCATATTTATCATTTGTGTGCAATCCTCATCAAGGCCAATCCTCCTCAAAGGGGCTCCAATGTCCTCCATCAAGTATCATGCATCATCATGGAATGTGGGTGGATATACTCTCTGTTGAAAATAACAATAAGAAATGATAAAAATAGAATCTAGAAATTCCAGTTTAATTTGTCCTTGAAATTAAATGAGGATTAAAATCGAATTTTATTCTCATAGCAACTTGTAATAGTTAATTAGAGTGAGTTGACTTAGTTAACTTAAGAATTTAGAGTTGGAAGTCTTTCTGAAGTCATGTGTTTGTTCTCCCTATATTATAGGGGTCCAGGATAAGTTAAGTATGAATGGTAATTAGTTAACTTAGTTTACTGAGTTAAGTCCAGTTAAATTAGTTCCAAACTATTTGAGGAACTAATAGTGAGTTAACAGTCAATTGATGCATTAGTGCACTCAACTATTGCTACTCCAGTTAACTGAAGATTCCCTCATCAGAAACTCATGATGTCAATTCTAAGAAAGACCCAGTTGAGACTAGAGTGCAGTGACAATGTATTATTTGTTGTATAATTTTATGAGTTGTACAAATCATGCATGCAATCGGGAACTAGACCTAATTTTGGATTGTGCAATTATAGATGAGGAATTTCCCTTTAACTATGGGCTAATTCTCTCAGGAATTGTGCAAAGAATTAGAAGCTTGGAGGCTTGGAAATTTCGCTAAGTATTGGACAAAGGAAGTCATCAAGTGGAGGATAGGAAATACTTATGCAGGTTAAGCTCAAGGTTGAGTAGAGCATATTGTATTCATCCAAATTCTTTGACCAAGGATGCATTGGAATAGAGACTTGGAGAGCTTGTGAAGAGGCTAAGCTTTGGCCTTGAACTTGCTTATGAGTTGGAGATTGAATTTGATGAGTCTTGGGTTTGTTCTAAAGAGAACAAGCATTTCAATTTCATCTTGATTTTCCAGATTATTATAAAACAGATAGTGGGGTTTTGAGTTGTGGCTTTCCCCAAATATTTATTGTGTTATGTGCCCTTGATGTTCTTCCTCTTGTCGATTATTGTTTGCTTGATCTTTATGGGCTTCCATTGTAAAGAGTAGAAGTAGATTCTTGTCTCTTGTTTTAGTAGATTACATGAGCTTGTGAATTTACAGAATTTTCTACATGGTATTAGAGCTGAGAATAATATACTAGAAGAGATTTTGAGGTTTTGAGTTTTTGGCCGCGAGTTTGGAGAGCAGATCTGAATTTTTTTGTGCAATATTTTTAGAAAAAAATAGTAGATTTCAATTCTTTGTGAAAAAATACCCAAATTCAAAAAGCAAATCAGCTGAATCGGAGTTTGGATGAGGGAGATATCGCTGATTTAAAATCAGCTCATTTTCTAGAAAATTTCATGATGGCGGGACAAATGAAACCGATTGGTGTGTAGGCCAAGAACTTGTACGCTCTTGAGGTTCAAGATGCATGCAAAGCCTTGAGGAGCAAGGAAAATGTTAGAAACTTGGAAGTTGAGAGGGAGATTAAATTACCTCTCAACATGCAACCCAAGAAGAAGCCTCTAAAGCAGCTTCAGGAAGTTGTGGAGCAGCCACAACTAGAGAAGATGAGAGGAGACCAAGTGTAGAGATCCACTCAAGCAGAGAAGAAGAAATCTCAAACAATTGTGGAGTAGCCATAATTGGAGAAGTAGAGAAGAGACCGAGTGGAGGCATCCACTCATGCACAAACCTCCAGTAGGGGGAAATTTCGAGCCAAGTGGACAAAGGGATCACATGCATCAATACATCCAGGTGTGAGGTGAGGCGATGTGAAGTGCTAGTCCCAAGAGGGTTGAAATTGGGCAGGGTCCATTAAGAGGTTTTATCTCATGGATCGAACCTTGCTATGGGAGCCCAAAGTACATAGTAGCGGGAGGAATAAGTGGTGATTGATGCAGTCAAAGATCAAAGTGAGAGAGGTTAGAGTAGTTAGATACTGAAGAAGCATAGAGAAGGGTTGAAAACAATGCAGAAAGGCAAAGTCAACAGAAGTGCAAGGTTTTCAGTTGACATAGACAATAACAGTCAAAGGCTGTGATGACAGAGGCATCATTATGATTCATGTTGGATGTTTTGTTTTTTCTAGAGTTGTTGGAGCAACGACAGTAGAGAGAAGTGTTGCATGCAGAACATTCCAATGGTTCAAGATTGAGATCAAGTTGAATTTCTTTCTTGTTGAGAGGGAGTGTTGAAAATGGCAACAAGAAATGATAAAAATAGAATCTAGAAATTCCAATTTAATTTGTCATTGAATTGAACTGAGAATTAAAATCGAATTTTATTCTCATCGAAACTTGTAATAGTTAACTAGAGTGAGTTGACTTAGTTAACTTAGGAATTTCGAGTTGGAATACTTTTTGAAGTAATGTTTATGTTCTCCCTATATTATAGGGGTCCAGGATGAGTTAAGTATGAGTGGTAATTAGTTAGCTGTGTTTACTGAGTAAGTCTAGTTAAATTAGTTCCAAACTATTTGAGGAACTAATAGTGAGTTAACAATAGTGTAGATGCATTAGTGCATTCAAATAGTGCTACTCCAATTAACTAAATATTCCCTCATTAGAAACTCATGCATGTTATTCTGAGAAAGACTCGGTTGAGACTAGAGTGCAGGGACACTGTACTATTTGTTGTATAATTTTATGAGTGGTGCAGATCATGCATGCAATTAGGAAATGGACCTAATTTTGGATTGTGCAATTATGAATGAGGATTTCCCTTTAAATACGAGCTAATTTTCTTGGGAATTGTGTAAAGAATTGGAAGCTTGGAGGCTTGGAAATTTGGCTAAGTATTGGACAAAGGAAGTCATCAGGTGGAGGATAGGAAATACTTGTGCAGGTTAAGCTCAAGGTTGAGTAGAGCATATTGTATTCATCCAAATACTTTGACCAAGGATGCATTCGAATAAAGACTTGGAGAGCTTGTGAAGAGGCTAAGCTTTGCCTTGAACTTGCTTATGAGTTGGAGATTGAATTGCTAAGTGCTGGGATTGTTTTAGAGAGAAAAAGCATTGTAAGTTCATCTTGATTTTATCGATTAATACAAAATAGATAGTGGGGTTTTGAGCTATTGCTTTCCTCAGATATTTATTGTGTTATGTGCCCTTGATGTTCTTCCTCTTATCGATTATTATTTGCTTGATCTTTATGGGCTTCCGCTATAAAGAGTAGAAGTAGATTCTTGTCTCTTGTTTTAGTAGATTACATGAGCTTGTGAATCTACAGGATTTTCTACATGGTACCAGAGCTAAGAACAATATACTAGAGGATATTCCAAAGTTTTGAGCTTTGGGCTGCGAGTTTGCATAGAAGATCTGAAATTTTGTACAAAATTTTTAGAAACAAATAATATATTTGATTCTTTATGAAAAATACCCAAATTCAAGAAAAAAAAATTGGTGGAATCAGATTCCGGATGAAGGAGATATCGTTGATTTAAAATTAGCTCATTTTCTAGAAAATTTCATGATGGCGGGACATATGAAACAGATTAGTGTGCTAGCCAAGAACCTGTATGCTCTTGAGGTTCAATATGCATGCAAAGCCTTGAGGAGCAAGTGAAAGGGTAGAGACTTGGTGGTTGAGAGGGAGAGTAAATTACCTCTCAACATGCAGCCCCAAAAGAAGCCTCTGAAGTAGCTTCAGGAAGTTATGGAGAAACACAACTAGAGAAGCTGAGAGGAGACCAAGCGAAGAGATCCACTCAAGTAGAGAGGAAGTAGTCTTTGAAGTAGCCTCAGACAATTTTGGACCAGCCACAATTGGAAAATCTGAGAAGAGACCAAGTGGAGGCATCCACTCATGGAGAGACCTCCAGTAGGGGGAAATTTCGAGCCAAGTGGGCAGAGGGAGCACATGCATCCATACATCGAGGTGTGAGTTGGGGTGATGTGAAGTGCTAGTCCCAAGAGGGTTGAAATTGGGCAGGTTCTATTGAGAGGTTTTATCTCATGGATCGTACCTTACTACAGGAGCCCAAAGTACATAGTAGCGGGAGAAATAAGTGGTGATTGATGCAGTCAGAGATCAAAGTGACAGAGGCTAGAGGAGTCAGATATTGAAGAAGCGTAGAGGAGGGTTGACAACAGTGCAGAAAGGAAGAGTCAACAAAAGCGCAAATTTTTCAGTCGACAGAGGCAATAACAGTCAAAGACTTTGATGACAGAGGCATCATTCTTATTCAGGTTGGATGTTTTTTTGTTTCTAGAGTTGTTGGAGCAACGACACTAGAGATAATTGTTGTATGAAAAACATTCCAAAGGTTCAGGATCGCGACAGAGTTGAATTCCTTTCTTGTTGAGAGGGAATGTTGAAAATAGCAACAAGAAACGATAAAAGTGGAATCCATAAATTCCAGTTTAATTTGTCCTTGAATTAAACTGAGAATTAAAATCGAATGTTATTCTCATAGAAACTTGTAATAGTTAACTAGAGTGAGTTGACTCAGTTAACTTAGGAATTTTGAGTTGGAAGTATTTCTAAAGTCATGTATATGCTCTCCCTATATTATAGGGGTCCAAGATGAGTTAACTATGAGTGGTGACTAGTTAACTCAGTTTACTGAGTTAAGTCCAGTTAAATTAGTTCCAAACTATTTGAGGAACTAATATTGAGTTAACAATCAATTCATGCATTAGTGCACTCAACTAGTGCTACTCTAGTTAACTAAAGATTCCCTCATCAGAAACTCATGCATGTCAATTCGGAGAAAGACTAGGTTGAGACTAGAGTGCAGGGACACTCTACTATTTGTTGTATAATTTTATGAGTTGTGTAGATCATGCATGCAATTAGGAAATGGACCTAATTTTGGATTGCACAATTATAGATGAGGAATTTCCCTTTAAATACAGGCTAATTCTCTCGGGAATTGTGCAAATAATTGGAAGCTTAGAGGCTTGGAAATTTGGCTAAGTATTGGACAAAGAAAGTCATTAGGTGGAGGATAGGAAATACTTGTGCAGGTTAAGCTCAAGGTTGAGTAGAGCATATTGTATTCATCCAAATACTTTGACCAAGGACGCATTGGAATAGAGACTTGGAGATCTTGTGAAGAGGCTAAGCTTTGGCCTTGAACTTGCTTATGAGTTGGAGATTGAATTTGCTGAGTGACAGGATTGTTCTAGAGAGAACAAGCTTTGTAATTTCATCTTGATTTTCTAGATTAATACAAAACAGATAGTGGGGTTTTGAGATGTGTCTTTCCCTAGATATTTATTGTGTTATATTCCCTTGATGTTCTTCCTCTTGTAGATTATTGTTTTCTCGATATTTATGGGCTTCGACTGTAAAGAGTAGAATTAGATTCTTGTATTTTGTTTTAGTAGATTACGTGAGCTTGTGAATCTACAGGATTTTCTACATGGTACCAAAGTTGAGAACAATATACTAGAGGAGATTTCAAAGTTTGGAGTTTTGGGCCGTGATTTTGTAGAGTATATCTAAATTTTTTTGTGCAAATTTTTCATAACCAAATATTATATTTGGATTCTTTGCGAAAAATACCCAAATTCAAAAAATAAATTTGTTGAATCGGAGTTCAGATGAGGGAAATATAACTTATTTAAAATCAACTCATTTTCCAGAAAATTTCGTGACGATGGGAGAGATGAAACAGATTGGTGTGCTAGCAAAGAACCTGTATGCTCTTGAGGTTCAAGATGCATGTAGATCCTTTAGGATCAAAGCGAAGGTTAGAGACTTGGTGGTTGAGACGGAGAGTAAATTACCTCTCAACATGCAGCCCCAAGAAAGCCTCTGAAGCAGCTTCAAGAAATTGTGGAGCAACCACAACTAGAGAAGTTGAGAGGAGACCGAGTGGAGAGATCCACTCAAACAGAGAAGAAGTAACCTTAGACAATTGTGGAGCAACTACAACTGGAGAAGTCGAAAAGAGACTGAGTGGAGGCATCCACTCATGCAGAGACCTCCAGTAGGGGGAAATTTCGAGCCAAGTGGGCAAAGGGAGCACATGCATCCATACATCCAGATGTGAGGTGTGGCAATGTGAAGTGTTAGTCCTAAGAGTGTTGAAATTGGGCAGGATCCATTGAGAGGTTTTATCTCATGGATTGTACCTTTCTACGAGAGCCCAAAGTACATAATAGCGGGAGGAATCAATGGTGATTGATGCATTCAGAGATCAATGGTGATTGCTGCATTCAGAGATCAAAGTGATGGAGGCTAGAGCAGTCAGATATTGAAGAAGCGTAGAGAAGGGTTGACAATAGTGCAAAAGTGCAGAGTCAACAGAAGTGCAAATTTTTAAGTCGACAGAGGCAATAACTGTCGAATACTTTGATGACAGAGGCATCATTCTGATTCAGGTTACATGTTTTTTTGTTTCTAGAGTTGTTGGAACAACAACACTAGAGACAAGTGTTGCATGTAGAACATTCCAAATGTCCAGGATCGGGATCGAGTTGAATTCCTTTCTTGTTGAGAGGGAGTGTTGAAAATAACAACAAGAAATGATACAAATAGAATCCATAAATTCTAGTTTAATTTGTCCTTGAATTAAACTGAGAATTAAAATTGAATTTTATTCTCATAGCAACTTGTAATAGTTAACTAGAGTGAGTTGACTTAGTTAACTTAGGAATTTCGAGTTGGAAGACTTTCTGAAGTCATGTATATGTTCTCCCTATATTATAGGGATCCACGACGAGTTAAGTATGAGTGGTAATTAGTTAACTCAGTTAACTCAGTTAAGTCCAGTTAAATTAGTTCCAAACTATTTCAGGAACTAATAGTGAGTTAACAATCAGTTGATGCATTAGTGCACTCAACTAGTGCTAGTCCAATTAACTAAAGATTCCCTCATCAGAAACACATGCATGTTGATTATGAGAACGACCCAGTTGAGAATAGAGTGTAGGGACAATGTACTATTTGTCGTATAATTTTATGAGTTGTACAGATCATGCATGCAATCAGGAACTGGACCTAATTTTGGATTGCACAATTATGGATAAGGAATTTCCCTTTAAATATGGACTAGTTCTTTT
>APFE031486950.1:0-26770 GCA_000404065.3 Pinus taeda
GAAATATCCCCTTTCCCCATCATGTTTAAGATATCTATCCATTCATCCCTAATGGCTTTTAATAAGAGGGATTTTAAGGTCTCTTCATCCAAGGTACTCATTTTTGCTCTTTTCAAGTTATATTGAAATCTTTCAAGTAAATCTTCTAAGCTCTCATCTTCTCTTTGTATCATTTTAAAAACCTCGTCCTTGTGATTAGTAGGCATACAATAGTCCAAATACCTATCCAAAAAGGTTTGTTTCATTTCATCCCAAGTCCTAATGGATTGAGTAAGTAACCCCATGAACCATTTCAAGGCTTGATCCTTCAGCGTTGAAGGGAACAATTTGAGTTTCTAGGAGTCATCCAGATAGTCATAAGTTCGACACACCACTTCAAACTCAAATAAAAATGTTTCAGGGTCCTCAGATCTTAACCCATGGAAGTTAGGGAGAACAGATGGTGATATGTTTTTCATGGTGGCTCGGGAATCCTCATCAACGATAGGAAACCCAAATGAGTTATCCCCATCTCTATTTCCTCTTCCAATGGGACCTCTACCTCCTCCATTGTTTCCTCCTCTTCCTCCTCTACCTCTACCTCTACCACCTACTTCTTCCTCTGCCATGATGGTTCTCCTAGGGATTTCAAAATCTTCTGGTTCTTCTACAAAAGGTGAATGAGAAGGGATTTCTCCTTCTTCCTTAGATGATTCTACTTCCTCAATTACAATTGGTCTTTCTGTAGGAGAAAGGGAAGAGTCTCTTCCTAGTTCAAATTCAATAGAAGGTGTAGGAGAGTCAACTCTTGGCTCTTGAATTCCAGGAATTCTAGGACTAGGAGTGTTGGTTGGAGATAAGGGAGGTGTCTCTTGTCTATCCCTTGAAGCAGATGGACTTGTAAAAATTGAACCTCGAGCTCTAGCTAAAAACCTTCCTCTAGAATCTCTAGCTCTATGCATGTCATTTTTTATTATTTTCTTCAAGTCAAGTTAATAGTTCTTTTTCTGATCTTCCAATTCACTCTAGGTGCAAGAAGAGAGCATACTCAAGAAACTACCAAATCAATAAAATTCTCTTTTCTGATCCTCCAGATCACCTTGCAGTGCAAGAGGAGAGCATACTTTGATAGGTTATCAACTTCTTTCCTTGAAATTTTATGTTTTTTTTCTAAGAATATGGCTACTTAATTTCACTTCCCCGGCAACGGCGCCAAAATGTTTAGTCAATTTAGTGTTCCTAAATTGATGTCATTAATTGTCAACCCGGGGCTCGTAAGCTGATGAAGTGAAGGTGTACTATATGTACTTAAGCAACCTCTTAAAGCTTTTTGTCGTTTGGGTGTTGTTTGTGGTTAATTTATCTTCCTAAGATGGAGTGATGTATTTATAAACAGATGAGTGATGGTGTGTGTAAGGTGAATTCTAGATGAGTGAAGGTGTGTGATTAGTGGTTTCTAACTACTTGCTGAGAAGGAAAAACTTGAAGGAAATAAATGAATTAAGATGAACTGAAAGCAAAGAACCAATTTCTAATGGCATTAGACACCATTCATGCTGTTGCAAATAAAAGGTAAGAAAATCACTTAAAAGACCAATGATAATGTTTATCTCTTCCTAACTCTCTGCCTCTAACACATAGTATTGTGTAAGACACGATTAGGAAGTAGCTAAAGATAAGTCTAAGAAATGATAAAAATGAGAAAAATCTACTTTAAGACTAGTTATAATGTTTTGCTCTTTCTAACTCTCTGCCTCTAACACATAGTATTGTGTAAAGCACAATTAGAAAGTAGTTAAAGAGTAATCTAAAAAGTACCCAAAGTCAGCTGCAAGTTATTAGTATTCTGATCTCAAGAAGATAAACAATTTATAATAAAGAGACCATTCATATGTTAGCAGACAGATTTGAGAAATAAAACTAAAAATAAGCTATGAAAATAAAGTAAAAGGCAACAACTTTGAATCTGTCAACTGAAACTACCACTAGATATAAAGCAAATACATAACACACAAGCAATCCCGGGTTAAAAACCTGCAAAAGAACAATGCTGATCAGCTTAAAATAAAGGCTGGAAATGAAATAACATGAAGGCAAACTATGCTGTACATATGTCAAGAAAAGGAAATGCTGAATGGAAATAAAGAAATGCTGAACATAAAATACTGTACAAGGCTAACATGAACAGGGGCCCTCCATTCATATAACCCAAAGAAGACTCAAGGTATTGAAAACTTCAGAACACCACTGCTTCTATTACTCCATGTGCAGAAAATTACAGTCAAGAGTGCTAGAACAACACTATTAAAACAGAGTCTGGGAATGCACTAAAATTATAACAAGTTCGTAAAAATACAGCAAGTAAAAGTTAACATAAGCGTACGCAGACGCAAGTATTTATAGGCATCTGAAGGATATCCTATGCATGTTGCTAAAACTGAAAATAAACAAACTGTCATGCGTAATTAAAATTGCAATAACACGTCATGAGCCTGCGTGGGTGAGCTGGAGGTCCTGGTCGTCATGGGAATTGAATCCAGAGTTGGATTATGTCCCCCACATCCTGCGTAACACAGGCAAGTCACCGTTTGAGCTGACGTGACCCGACAGCTTACGCATCACCGTTAAGCTGCCTTCGTTGACCGGATCTTGCCCCTGTTTGACCAGAGGTTTAGATGACGTGGATGATTGAACAAATGGCACAGGAACCTCGAGCACCTTGATACCTAAGTACCCATGTGACTCGTTTGGCAAAGTGACACGTGGAACCTTGAGAACAACAAAAAGGCTGCGGAATCTCCAGATGGCTGCGGAATCATCAGATAGCTGCGGAATCGACAGAGAGCTGCGGAATGCCTGTAAATATGTCAAAATCTAAACAAAACAGTCACACATTAGCAAAGCTCACTTGATCATGCTTAATGACATCTAATGTAATGATCTGGGTGGTTTTACATGGAAAATGAGGCGAAAGAGAGAGATAGGTGATGAAAAACAGTAGATAATAGTGAATGATGAGGTGTAGGTTAGAGGCTCTACAACATCTTTCTAACAAAATATTGTGCGCGTCAAATGGAGATCATATGCCAAAGTTACGACCCCGGGAAGTTGATGTATCAATTTACCCAAACAAGGCCTACAGTTTGGCATTTCATGTTCTAGGTTTAGGTTTTTGGATGTTTAGGGTTTTCCATTGTTTCTCAACAATAAATAGGCCTTCGAGCCTCATTGTAACACAGTTCATAGGCATGTAGCTACCACATCTCTTCTCAGAGATAATTTACCATTGCCCTCTCTAGTTTATTTTCGTTTCTGTTTGTAAGCATATTTCAGTATTTTACATTAATGAAATGAAGTATTATTTCCACTACATCTCTATGTTTATGGTTATCTCTGTAATTTGTTGTGTTCTTTTTTAAAGCTGGATCATAAAGCCTTCATGGTCTCTGCCTGTATTGGTTTTCATATTGTCCTCCAATTTGTTTAAAGGGCAATCCCTAATGAGGTGCCCATGTTCATGACATTTACAACATCTGAATGGGACATTTTCATAATCCACAGCTTGCACCGATACTTCATCATATACTTCTAGAATGATTTCATCTAGAAGTGCTCCCGATAGGTCCATTTCTACACATATTCAGGCAAAGGAGGTGTCTTTTCCTCACAGATTCGCCTATAGTATTTTTAAAAAATGACCTAATTTATTGCATATGGCTTTTAAGGATTCAGGGAGTCGGTAATCTAAAGGTAGGGAGTAGAGTCTTATCCATACCAATACTTATGTGAATGTTTCTTGTTCCGAGACAAAATTCATCACCCATGGTCACATGGTGAGGCCAGCCGCAGCATAAAAGTATGGTCCTCCTTCAAACACCATGTCTTTGTCCTCTAGGTTTGTGAACACCACTATGAAGAAACCCTTGGACCCAAGGTGGAGTGTTATTTCCCCCCTTGGTTTCTAGTGGTTCCTTGTCCATACTTGCACATCCTTCTCCGATGGCCATATCCCCATAAATTTACATATAATTGTGTATGCCGCCATGTGATCCCTATGCTCCTATAATGCTGGATTATTTAAGAAAACCCGAGGTTTAATGACTGACCTAGGTTTGTATAGTCTTGTCACACTCATGTGCTCAGCTCTCCGATTGTTGCCTATTGTTCTCTTCTCTCCTCTGACTTCCTCATGATTCTATTCCTACTCATGAGAACTAATGTTTTCTGGATTTTCTGTGTTAATGCTCTCTGTTTCTACCTCCATTGATTTCTTGAAGCGATCTGAAGCCGCTTCCTTGCTTCTGTTCGCAACTACATCACCATATGAGGGAGTGGAGGTCCCCCCTCATCGCCCCTCCATGGTTATCGGTAATAATCCCCTGTTGGTCCAAACCCTCATTCTGCTCTCTCCCCCGCAACGCTCCCTCCACTCCGGTTTACTACTATAAAAAAATCAATTATTAGTTCTACCTTACTTACTTCAAATTTTCAAGTCTACATAATTCTATTTATTTTTGTGGTCGTTCTTTTATTTTTATTTGTACTTTGCATTCATTTATCACAAAAATGTTATGTATATAATTTATCTTTTATATAGCCTAAAACTAAGTGAGGGTTACATATCCCTCCCCCTCACCCTTTATACCTTTACTCATGGTTATGTAGAAATATGTTTGGTTATTCATACTTTTTTATGTCATTGAACAATTAATATGATTGAGCTTATGATTGAGCTTATGATTTACTCAATCCATTCCGATATGGACTATTTTATTTTATTTAATGATAACACCAGCCATTCGACTGATGATAAGCCGTTATCTTTGGAGCAAGAAACGTACATCAATGAGGAATCAGTTGCCAATACCCATGAAATTGTCTCAACAGTCAAGGCAACCAACAAACAGCAAGAAGAACACCCCGAAACAGAAATTGTAAGTCTGTCCAATCCTCAAAAAACTGAAACTCTCAATACAAACCTCAAACAAGAAATCACATGATATTTAGAGTTTGATGGTTCTGTTAACAAGTTAGGAGCAGGGGCCGGAGGATGTATTTACAATACACATGATAATCACGCACAAGGCCATGCCTATAGACTCAATTTCAAATGTACAAACAACATGGCAGAGTATGAAGCTCTTCTCTTAGGCCTTAAACTGTTCAAAGTCCTACGAGCTACTAAAGTGTCCATCTTGGTGACTCTGACTTGATTATACAACAAATGAAAGGTAACTTTGTCGCTAATGATAGTAGAATGAGAGCTTACAGGGCTGCTGCCACCGAAATACTCAATTCCTTCAGTGAATTCAAGCTTGCCAAAATTGCAAGAGATCATAATATTCATGCCCACAATCTAGCAACCTTTTCTAGCACATGCAATCTTCCCTTTGAACCAAATCACCATTTCACCGTTGAAATAAAACACAGACCTTTGGTCCCTAACAATGTCAAGGAATGGCAGGTATTTAAAAATGATGCCCAGATTAACAGTTTCTTAACTCTTGAGGGCAAATTTTCCAACACAAACATTAACATGGATGCCATGAACGACTCACAACATCTAGCAGAAGAAAATCACCTGACTGTAACAGCTACAACATCTAAACAAATCCTTAACCCAAATGTGTTTAACAACGCAAACGTAGAACAACTGAAACAAATATGTTTAGAGGAAACAACCAAAGCAGAGGATGAGTTCATTGATCTAAGGAGTAATTTTCTACCTGTCGGCCTTACTCCATTAGAAGACATGTTTGATGACATTGATGTGCCCAAAAATCCAAAGATGGAGCCTCTAAATGCTGCTATATAAGAACACAACATAGGAACAACAGAGCATCCCAGAAGGATTAAGTTGTCCAAAAATCTGCCCCCTGATCAAAAACCGAAATACGTGGATTTGTTCAAATAATTCCAAGATGTATTTGCCTGGAGTTATGAGGACTTGAAGTCCTATGACACCTCAGTGATCCAACATACCATTCCCTTAAAACCAAATCAAAAACCGTTCAAACAGAAACTTAGAAGAATCAACCCCATGCTTATTCCCCTTATTGAAAAGGAAATAAAGAGAATGTTTGAAGCAGGCATCATTGCACCCATCAGATTCTCTGAATGGGTATCTAATTTAGTTCCCACTAGAAAAAAAAACAAGAGAGATAAGACTGTGTGTAGACTTGAGAAATTTAAACCAGGTCTCTCTAAAAGACCACTACCCTTTGCCCAAAATGGACCATATCTTACAAAGAGTAGTGGTTCCTCTAGAATTTCTTTACTAGATGGATTTTCAGGATTTAATCAGATACTTGTTCACCCGGATGACCAGGACAAGACAGCCTTTACCACACCGTGGGGAACATTTAAGTACGTTAAAATGCCTTTCGGGCTGAAAAATGCTGGTGCTACCTTTGAAAGGGCAATGGATATTGCATTTTCCAAGGAGATACATGATTTCCGTGTAGTTTACCTTGATGATCTTACCCCATTCTCCAAATCTGACCAAGAGCACCTTAAGCACTTAAGGCAAATTGTCATGACATGCAGGAAATATGGCATTTCCTTGAATCCCAAGAAATCCCTGTTTGCCCTTGAGGAAGGCAAGCTTCTAGGGCATATCATATCAAAATATGGGATTAGAATTGATCCTGAAAGAATTCAAGCTATCCTTCAAATCCCCTATCCAAGAAACATAAAAGAACTGCAAGCATTCCTTGGAAAGATCAATTTCCTAAGGAGATTTATCTCAAACCTAGCTCAGCTAATAAGGCTATTGAGCAACATGTTGAAGAAGGATGCCAAGGTAAAATGGTCTCTTGAAACCAAGTAGGCTTTCGAGAGTATAAAAACTGCCTTGACTCAAACGCCTGTCCTCACCAGCCCTCAATTCGACAAAGAATTTATATTTTTTTCCTTTGCATCCGAGCACACTATAGCTGTTGTCTTTTTGCAAAAAGATGATCAAGGCAACGAAAAACCAATTGCTTTCTTCACAGAGCTTTGAGAGATGCACCCTTGAAATATCAGATTATGGAAAAGCAAGCTTATGCCCTAGTCAAAGCCATCAAAGATTTCAGAATCTACATCTTATACTCCCACGTGATTGCCTACGTCCCTAACACTGTTGTAAAGGATATATTAACTCAAGAGGGACTAGAAGGCAAAAGAGGCAAGTGGATTGCCAGCATCCTTGAATATAACATTGAAATAAAACCCGCCAACTTGATAAAAGGACAAGGTTTAGCCAAACTAATGTCCGAAACAAACTTCCAAGCCTTAGACATTAATCAACTAGACAATGAACCAGAGCTGGCGACTCCACATATCAGTGAAACCTTTTTGCAATCCCCATGGTACGCTGACATTAATCAACTAGACAATGAACCAGAGCTGGCGACTCCACAGATCAGTGAAACCTTTTTGCTTTGTATTGTTAAACATGTGTGCTCCCCCAGGATTGTCCAGAACCAAGAAAAGATTTTTAAGGATGAAATCCTCAAAGTTTTTTGTCATAGACGGTGCTTTGCTTTGGAAAAATCATGAAGGTATTTTGCTTAATTGTTTAACTATAAATGAAACTAACAGCATCATGAAAGAATTCCATGCAGGGGACTGTGGAGGACACTTATATTGGAAGTCCACAGCTGACAAGATCTTAAGGGCTGGTTATTATTGGCCCTCTCTATTTGTAGATGTCAAGAAGTTTGTTGTTTCATGCCACAAATGCCAAATCTTTGAAGGAAAAAGAAAATTACTGCCCTTGCCCCTTAAGGCCATTTCAACCGAGAAACCTTTTCAACAATGGGGTCTCGACTTCATTGGAGAAATTCATCCCTCTTCCTCAGGCCAGCACAAGTGGATTTTAACAGCCACCGATTATTTCACTAAGTGGATTGAAGCCATTCCATGTAGGCAAGCCAACGACTCCACCATTATCCAATTCCTTGAGAGCAATATCCTTTCTAGATTCGGCTACCCTAAGAAAATAATCACTGACAACGGTGCTGCTTTCAAATCCAAAAAGATGATCAACTTCTGCCATAAATACCACATTACCTTAGGCCACTCTACAACTTACTACCCTCAAGGTAATGGCTTGGTCGAATCTTCCAACAAAAGCCTCATCAATATCATAAAGAAATTGCGGGAGGAAAACAAAAAGAACTGACATAGGAAGCTCACAAATGCTTTGTGGCAGATAGACTTTACACCAAGAAATCCATTGGGATGAGCCCTTATGAACTAGTATGTGGCATGGAGGCCACGTTTCCTTCATCTTTGGGCATTCCTACTATTAAACTGTTGCAGGAAATTCAGGCTGAACCAAATGACATGCAGAGAAGAGTTAATCAAACCATTCATCTTTAGCAAACCAGAGAGCAAGTCTACGACAGAGCTCAAATGCTGCAAGAAAAACTCAAAAAGATGTTTGATAAGAAGGCTAAAGCAGAGGATTTCTGGGTTGGCAGCAAAGTTCTAAGGTGGGATTCACGAAGAGAGGACAAGGGCAAACATGCAAAATTCGATTTTCTGTGGAAAGGTCTGTACATTATCAGCGCTGTGCAAGGCAATAATACATATTTTCTCACATCTCTAGATGGCAGCACAGCTGAAGAAGGCCCTGTCAATGGCCAAATGCTAAAGCACTACAATGATCCTTTTGATTAAAAAGAGCAGGCGGTGTTATTTTCTATACATAGAATGTTTGTATATATCAGCACTTTGATTTTATTTTGTAAGAATCCATGATGCTAAAGCACGCAGAAGAAAGTAGGCAGTACTTTATAGTTTAATAGCAAAACAGTAAAGGAAAGTGTTGTTACCAGTCCAAAAGTTCAAATCAATCCAACAGTCAGCACTAAGAAGTTCAAAGCACAGCCATAACAGAAGAATCAAGGAAATATGACCTACTATTCTTGGCTTCTCACAAGGAAAAGCCATCACCAAGTGGAGCCACTGTTAGCCTCCTGCTGTAGCAGGTTATTCATTTTTCATGATTGACATTTTTACAAGCCAAATATGTCATACTTTGCATGCTGCAATGCTCCATATTTGCTAAACAGCCACTAAGGAATGAGTGCTACTAAAATTTCATCTACTGCATTCTAATTTTGAAAAGCCATTCCAGTTTTGTAGAATTTTCAGCTAAAGGGAGGTCCAAACAGCTTAATCTTGGTCTCCCCAGGTTTCAATTTCCTGTTTTAGAATATAGAGAATGAAAATCTGTCCAAATAGCTTAATCTTGGGAGATTCTTAGACAGGTAGAGAATCAAAGGAGCCCAACTGCTTAATCTGGGCCCTTGGAAGAAATAAGGGTAGTATGTAGATAGGAAGGCATAAAAAGAAAAAATTGAAAATATGGGTCTCCAAGTCTAAATGCACCCAAACGAAAAGAAGAAAAAATGTTAGGTAAGTAGGCTGGGTAAGTAGTTTTGAGGTTGCAGAATCTTGATGTCTGTTCATTGCCATGTTTTAAACTATCATCTCTGCTCAGGTCACAGTCATCAAGCATTTTTCATATGAAGGAGCTCAAACGAGGCGTAACTAACTTCCCTTTCTCCATCTTCCCCAAATAATTAACTAATTTCCCCAAAAGAGGTCAAGATCTACTTGATATATCTTAGTTTCATCCTTTTCCATGTCATTAGCCTGGGTGAAGATCTTATTCACTCAAGGAAGATCCATACTTTCTCTATAAGGTACTATCTCCCCTTTAAAGCATAAGATCTCTGAAACTTAGCGCTTTCTTGTCATCACCATATTAACTACTTACATTATTATTTAACTCCCTATGTTTTTCCCATCCCCCTACTAAAACTATGTAGATAATCCCCTTATGTAAATATCCCCTCCCCCTGGTTGAAATATAACCATAAATACTTCTCTCGGAATTACTAAGTCAACTAGACTTTAGTAAGAACCCTCCCTCTGCATAGATTTCCATTCTAAGGTGTTTGGACCCCTTCCAAACACTACGAAAACCCTTTCCAAATGCTAAAAATCCCCCAGCGCATTTTTCCTTGGAAATTATTAATGTTTGTTTAATAAATTTCCTCCGCAAAACCCATTTAACCCATTTTCTAAGGTTTAAAACCCACATCGCCGTGAAAAATTAAACCTTTAACGTGCGTGTGCTTTTACTAAACCCCACGCATATCCATTTCCCGTCCACCGTCGGATCGCCTGCCCCAGATCCGACGACCCTTGTTCACATCGTGCACCCCATTATGGTGGTAGGTTACCACCCGACGTCCGACGGTTTTACCGTCGTACACCGGGACAAGTGGCGGCCTCCCATTGCATCGGGTCGCCCCTGACAGAAACCACCTCCGTACTAAAGGCGGTCCGATGCACAGGAAAAGCCGTCGTCCCCTCACGTAACAGGAGTGCCACCTCACCCTGCCACGTCGCCTCCACATCACCTCACACAGCCTGCGCCTGGCTGACGTCACCTTGCCACGTGTCTCTGCCACGTCACCCCGCCATACTACCACGTCAACTTGATGACGTCAGCATGCTGATGTCATATCCGTACCAGAGGACCCCACTGCTTACGTCATCCACCGTACAGCTGACGTCATTCTTTCGTCAGCAGCCAAAAAACAGAAAATTCGCACAAGCGCAAAAGTCGAGCTTCGGAGCTCCGGAATGAGAAACGGAGGCAGTTTTCGATGCGCGATTAGCGCAAAGCACTAATCGCACATCGCTACGGGAAATAGGCCATATTGGGGAATCTTTAGGGAATCTTTGATTCCTTGGCCCGTTTTGCACCGAAAAAGCCCGAAACTGCCCGATTTTGCCAAATTAAACCAATTTGAAGACAGAAAGAGGCCAGGAACAGAGATTAAAGAGTATCATATCAAATTTGCAGACAGAAAGCACGTCAAAGAGTACCAGGAAGCAGCGAAGACCATCAATGTAGCGACAAAGTGTATCAGAGGAGATTTTCTCAGGGCTTGAGGAAAATCCAACATTAAAACGAAAGCTCTGAAAGTCAGGAAGCAATTGAAGACGCATTGAAGGCTCACCAGCACAAATGACTGCACATTAAACTCACGGAATATCAGTGGACCAGAACTCAATGCACAGTTATGACAGGACCACTGCACCAAGTCACACAGGACACCTCATCAACTCAACTTGATTCAGTTGCCTCTAGCGCATCCCAAAGGACTTACTTGCATTTAATTCCAGTAACAATTAGGTTTTATAAAAATCTTTTTCCGGTTGACCTGTTTAGGTCGAACGTAATAAATGACTTCAGATATTTTGCTTATATATACCACCCTGAAAAATGGAGTAGGGGTTGGTTGGTTGGTTGATTGATCAGTAGTTTAATCTTAGTTATCCCGATCTTTCTCTCAAGCAGAGACTCGCACTGTAACTGTGATGCTTTCTATAATCAAAGACTGCTGAAAGCATGGATTCTGAAACTGTCTGTTGTATTTAATTGGCCGAGGAGTGATTGTGGAATTCCTGTGCTATCCACATGGTTCAATAAGTGTTCTTAACTCTGTTAGTTTTATTCATGTTTGATTATCAGAAATCCACCCTCCAAATTGCAGAAAAGAAGAATAGCTTAGGATTTTCTTATTTGCACCTTAGGCTCAATTTTTGCAATTTTTCATGTTTTCATCAGGAATAGTTATGAACATGCATACTTAAACGATCTTGTTTACGCTATTCCTTTCACATATGAATGATAGTTTAGGAATTCTTAACTGCTCCTAGACAACCTTTCATGCACCTCTCCTCCCTGTCAGTTTTTTGATGAAAGATTCTTAATTGCCTTTCATCCCTGACCATCATCCCATCCTTTCAGTAAATTGATAATTGTTTCATGTGTGGCTATCCCGCTCCTCAATCCTCTGGCGACCAAGAAAATGCACCAGCAAGTTTTAATCCACGACTCCATGCCCAATGGTTTGAAACTTATCACACCTTACTTTGTCTCTCAGCTTGGAATTTCTACCCGGCATACACCTTCCATCCAAACAAAACAAAAAAACCCCTGTACCCAACAACTAGCCTAAAATTACCATCGATATAGTTAAATCATAAAGAGAGAGCCCTCTCTGATTGCAGGTGGGCTAGAACCTGCAATCCAAAGATTGGTTTGTGGTTACCTCAGCCGTATCCCTACAGGAGCTTAGGGACAACCTGAGTGATAACAGAACCCACATCCAACCTTCTTATACTTGCTAATGGATCAGTTATATCACCCATTAGCTAAAATATTTTACTGTTAATTTTTCAATTTATTCTTTAGTTTCATAGTTGAGTTAGATTCTGCTACAATAACAAATGTGGGTGAATCAGATTCTTCGTCGTTCATTCTAGAAATATTATTCTCTACTATAAACATATAAGAGACTTAAAATCTGTAAAAGGAATGATACTAATAATGATAATATTGTTTCTATAATTCTTGATACTTTCAAAATTTCTCACGAGGATTTCTCTTAATTTCTTCTTTTTTTTACCTCTACTAATGTCTTCATAAAATATAGAATCTCCCAGATTCTTTTGTCCCTCTACATAGATAGATTGAGAACAAATTTATATAATTTATTTGTAGTTACAAATATCGCATAGATTTCCTAGGAGAAATTTTGCTTAATGCTTAATTCCACAAAACTGATGTACACATATATACCTTGATTTTCTTGTTCATTTCCATACATTTATCTATATTACAACTTCTTAACTAGCTTTATTTCACTTGGTATTTCCATAGCTAAGTTGTACCTTAAGTTTTCTCAACTAGAATATACTCGAGAAGGAGTATTCTCCATTTGCTCTCTCACTCTATAAGTACCCCGCATCCATGCACGTTCAATCCACTCTCAACCCTTCACCCTTGTAGGAAAATTAAATATATACATATATAGAACAATATATTTACTTTCATGCTCACATAAACCTAGGTACTCATATAGATAGCGTTTGGAATAAATATCCAAGATCATACCATTCTAGGATGCATATATACATATCTAAAAAAACAATGATTAAACAAGGGATCATGAATATACAAACAAAGGTTTTTCGGTAAAGATATTAACCACATCCTTATGACTTATGCCCCGTCTACCACTACCCAAAAAATATCATGCACAACAACAAATTCAATGTATGAACAATAATAAAATACTGAAATCAAAGTTGAATGTACCCAAAATTCTAATATATATTGCTTGAACTAAACAACACTATCCTCCCAACCACGAACTAATCCACAAGTTATGTCAGAGATGAGATAAGCTTCCAAAGGAATCAACAACCTTTTGTGATTCCAAATACTGTATTTTATACATTACTTCCGTAGCATATTTTTCCTTAGGGACATCCTACTTTTCTTCGGTGTGCCAAACCACTCAAATAGGCTTTCTTCCCTTTTTTTTCTTTCGAAAAAAGGTATTTCCTCCTTTTTCTTTGAAGCTCGCCTTTCTCTCGAGCGATGGTTTATTCCACCCTTACTCACTGTTTTGCTACGACTAGGTGATTTAATATATTTCCTCTTCCATCATATTAAATATTATATATGAGCTCCTAAGGGGTTTTAGGAGTTATTTAAGGGAATATTATTTTGATCTCATCCACCAAAAATGGTTTCAAGATCTTGGCAAGAGCCTCTTAACTCTAGTGTTTCTTTCCTAGGTAATTTCCATATTTTCGTTTCATTAATAGAATTTATTTATTACCTCATTATACTTTATTGTTTACCTTAATTCATATGCATCACAGATTTCTAGCCATCAAATTTAAAAATAGTCAACAATATTCTTATAGGTAACTTTATTACATATGGTACAAATCATTTAGATTAATTTTATTGTAGGGATATTTACATTGAAAAAGAATTTTTATATATTTTCTTGCCAACCTTGTCAAAAAATATCTATGTGCGCCTTCTTAGAACACATTGAATTATTATTATTATTATTATTATTATTGAACTAGAACAAGAATATCATATAAATAATGTGATGTAATACACCTAAAGACAATGGTAGAGCTTCGAAAACAAAACTAAGTTGTTCTCTATTACAGAAAGCAATGCATTCTAGCTTCTCCTACATGTTCCCACATTAAAAAAAATAAAGAAAATATGTATTTATATTGGGAGAATGTAGATGACTATGTCACATCATATGTGTGTATTTTGTTCTTTCCTCCTCACATTTAATGCCTTGATTTGATTTACATACATTTGTTAATGGAGGCAAGGGGTGTAGGACCTTTTTTTCTAAACCTTTACAAAAGGAAGGGAAATTAGAACTAAAATAGTGTTTCACTTAGCATTCCTCTAATTCTTATTCTCATTCCTATTCATCATCTCCCAAAACCTTGTGTTTATGGTGTGGATATGGTGTGGATATTCTAAATGAAAGCTCTTCAATGAACAAAATAGATGAAATATTTATTTACTTTTGAGCTTCAACTATTAGATGGAGGTGAGCCTTCGAACTTTCTTATTCTACTTCATCTTGATCTTCGAGGATTTCAAATATGTTGTTGGTGGGATTAGATAATGCTAACCTATGATTTATTGGCTAAGATCCCTTGGGATATTTTTTCTTGCACCTTCTAGAAACTGGGTTTCAGTTTCTTGCTCAATATTGTTCTAACGAGGTAAAGCCTAGTTGAAAGGAGTATGAGATTGTTATTCACTTCTGTATCTCTTTGGGCAAAGTGGCCATACTCATGAAATGTGTTATAGTAAGGTGTTGAAGATGAATCCAACCTTCTATAATGATTTTCTTTCTAAGGGCTATTTTCTAAGTTGACTTGGACACATAATCTAGCACATATATTTATTCCTCAATTAATCTCTACTTGGTCATTGAATTGACCCATCTTTCCTCCAATATAGTATAGTTGAGAGTCATTTTAACTCAAAAGATCATGGCAATATGTGGAAGCTTATCTCACACAACATCAATTGAGATTTTCATATCCAAATCAAAATCATTAGTCCTATGGGAGAGAAATGCTCTGCTATAACCCATAAAATATGGGTTGGACTTAAAAGTGATATTTGGCCTTTGCACTTTCGAATATAAATAGGAGAAATATATTACAACAAAAAAAAACTGAAATGGCAAATCCCATTGCCTTGAGGTCCATAATTGAAGTAATTCATGGTTGGGTCAAATGGCTATAAATTTTTGAATCTAAGGCTTGCAATATCTAGGGCCCCTACATATTGTCAAAATTAGTCTCCTTCACCAATTAAACCCCTAGTATGCATCTTCCTTCGAGAAAGGTTTACCTAGCCACTAATGTTTTCTATATCTAGCTAGTACTATTGTGTGTCAACAATACCTCAACATACTCTAAAATCTGTGATGGTAGGTACTCTTGTGCGTCAACACTAGCTCAACTTACTCTAAGATTTGTGATGGTAGGGACTAATGTTACCACTAATAACTAGCTATGCTTGATAAATGAATGGTCATCAATTCTAAAAGTCATTTAACTATGTTATGACAACTCTTTTAAATTCCTCTATAAACCTATAATTTTTTCTCTGTTTAGTTTCCTTTAAATTTTTTATATCCAATACCTTTGTCTTAGGTGTGACTCTTCCTCCTAATTATTATTATTTTACATATACAACATTTTTGTATATATTATCATGAAAAGTAAATAGTACTTCACTGTTTTATACTTAAATTATAAAATAAATGCTTAATTAAATTGTAAATTAACATTTTAAAATGTATATCAGTTAAAATAATGTTTAATTGCTTTCAAAATTAAAATATTAAATGATAGTTTTACCATGCAAAATGATAGTGTGTGGGCACCGCGTGCCCATGTCTCTTTCTGTCAGCTCTCAACGGAAGGACGACGATTTTAACGTGCACAGGCTACGTGCTCCATTTTTCCATCTATTTTCAGAATAGGCCTACATAGGGTTTATTTTGTACGGTTTGTTTTCTAGTACTAATTATGACATAATGGTTCTTTCTAGTCTTAAAAATATTTGCAAGTGGCTACACTTTCATTGCAAGGAAAAGGCACCACTGAAAGAAGTTGTCCCTTCCAAATTTTACTCTCAAAATCAAGAGAGTTTGGACGCATAAGACATGCCAGTTGCGCATGGATTCATGGCTGTATATTTCTTTGTAACTGATCCGTCTGCAGTCAGCCTAATTTTTGCCAAGTTGTTTGACATTTCCAGTATTTTGTAGAGTGTTGTTGTAGATACATCCTTTACTACTACGGTTAAATGTCTGATGTTTAGTGATTGCATTATGTTCTCACAGATATATCCTTTACTGTTAGAGTTACATGTTTAGTCATTGTATTGTGTTAAAATCTATCTCTAAAATGTGAAGGCCTTTCTATTAAAGTAATTTCTTTTGATCCAGAGCAATCCATGAATATCCATTTTTGCGAGAGAAACAGTTTTGACTAAGGGTTGATCAACTCGTCCCATAAATTGATGACGTCAACTTGCAACATTGAGCATAGTGTTTAAATAAATGGACAACTGTAAGGCACTCATGAAATGATGATCTCCATTTTAGATTTCGCTCATACGGCTGTCTGTTATTGCAGATTTTCAGTGGTCTAAAATATGTTTTGTCCTTTCATAGGAATCTTATGTGGTTCTTAGATGATACAGTAGGGTTGGTCAGAGAAGGCGGTTGAAGATGTTTTTTTGGTGGATTGAAATCAGAGGTGAGCTCATTCAAGCATTCAAGAGGATGCCTTTCCAGTTCCAATGGGTGCATATTTTAGGTTTAAGTTAAAGTAATAAAGCAACATTATAATAGAGGAGCAACTAAGAGAGTAAATCATGCAGAAGAACTATCCATTGAATTCATGCATAAGAACTAGCTAGTTGCAGAGTGAAAGGACGAGCAAATCACGCAAAGAACTACCGAGTTGCGGAGTGAAAGGAGGAGCAAATGAGGGACTAAATCATGCACAAAGGATCTTGCATGTTGTCCTATGCTCTAACTAAGTGTGTGCATGTGCAAGTAATGAAGGTCCTAGCTGTGTAGTACGTCCAACAACCTCCGTGAAGACCACTATGGGGAGAAATAGAAAATGGGCCCTTGCAACTAATGCCAAAGGTGACCCAGAATATAGTGCACCTTGTACTAAAATTGAGAAAATAGGGAAAACCTCATGGAAAACCCCCCCTCAAAATTCAATGTAATCAAAAGAAAAGACAGTTGTTGTGTCCTTCACTCGAACATAATTGCAAAGAGAGTGAAACTTTTGCTCAATGAATGTCTTGGTGAAGATATCTCCATTGTGTTCACTTGAAGGACAGAACAACAAATCAATGACCCGATCATGTACTAAGTCTCTCATGTAGTGCATATGGATCTCTATGTGCTTCGTCCATTGTCGCTGCACTGGGTCTCTGCAAAATTTGAGATTGCTCACGTTTTCACACCATATGACAGTGGGCTGGTGGAACTGGATGCCCAACTCAGTGAGGAAGTGTGATAGCCACAGAGCCTGAATGGTGATGTTGACTACTCCTCTGTACTCACCTCAGCTGAAGAGAGAGAAAGAGAAACCTGCCTCTTGCTCGATCAACAGATAGGGCCAGACCCTACACTGAGTGAATATCCAGAGGTGGACTTGCGATCAATACTATCACCCGCACAATCAGAATCTGTGAAGCCAAGGAGATTCAATGCAGTGCCTACTACATAGTGAATCCCAAAGGGGATGGTGCCCTGCATATATTGGAGGATGCACTTGGCAGCATTCCAATGTAGCTCATACGGCTGCTGCATGTATCTAGAAGCTACCTCTACTGCATATGAGAGATCTGGTCTAGAGTGGGTGAGGTACAGAAAGCTCCCCACTAGTTGTCGGCAGAGAGTACTATCAACTAATGGAGTGTCACCTCCATCCTCAAGGCAGACACCAGACAAAAGAGGAGTTGGTGCTAGCTTGTAGTCACTCATGTGAAATCTCTCGAGGAGGTCTCGTGCATACTTAGCCTGAGAGAGTTTGATGCCTGTGGCATCCTGGCTGATATCAAGACCAAGAAAGAAGTGTAATGGACCCATGTTCGAACCTATCATGCAAGACCCTCTTGACTTTAGCAATGGCTGAAGTCGAGTTTCCAGTGATGAGGAGATCCACATACAAAGCTAATATATGAAGAGAATCATGTGTCGTGAGAATGTAAACATTCAGATCAGACTTACATCTTTCAAAGTTTTGTGATAATATAAAAGAAACCATCTTCGCATACCAAGCTCTCGGGACCTGCTTAAGGTCGTAGAGAGAATTCTTCAGTCTGTAGACCAAAGATGAATCCTGACTGAAACCATGTGGCTGCTCCATGTAGATCTCCTCAGATAGGTCTTCGTGAAGAAAGGCATTCTTCACATCCATCTGATGTACTTCCCACCCCTGGGCAGTCGCAATGGTAAGTGCAAGGCGTATGGAATCCATCTTTGCTACTCGAGCAAAGGTCTCATCATAATTAATTCCTGTTGGAAGCCTTTGGCTACTAGCCTAGCTTTTTGTATGGCGATTTGTGCATCTGCAATACTCTTGGTCCTGTAGACCCATTTGCATCAGACAAGTTTTCTTCCTGAAGGAAGGGGGACCGGATCCCAGGTCTAGTTCTCGAGTTGGGAGTTGTACTCCTCCTCCATGGCGAACCCCCAAGAGGGATGCCAAATACCCTCAACATAAGACTGTGCATCAAAAGACTGAACCAAATGACAATGACGTGATGGCATTGGTTTAGTGGCAGTGAGGGCAAGAGGAGGCTCAACAAACTTTGAGCTAGTCCTCCACGGATCAGAATTATCCCCCACAAGACCATTTATAGTAGGTGGGTGGTCTTGTGCATATATCTCACTTAAGCTCCTTATTCTCTGATTTATCGCAAGGGAAGTTGATTCACTGCTCGAAGCCTAATCTGGTCTTGGATGTGGTTCATCATATGCATGCACTGGATTTGTATCTTAAGACTCTGTCTCTGTATCTGCATGCTATACCTTGGCATCTGCATGCTCTGTATCTGCATCTGAGTGTACTGAGTCATCATCTTGAACATGAGGTAGATAAAATGTGTTTTCATGTGGCAATTGAGGTGCATGCAAGAGACTTTCCTCAAATTTGACAATTCGCTCAATGATGAACTTGTAGGTAGAGGAAATCAAGAGTTGGTATCCCTTCCAACGATCAGGGTATCCAACAAAGATGCATTCAATGCTCTGTGGACCAAGAGCTTTCCTCATTTCAGAGGGGATTTTGGCCCATGCTTGGGAGCCGAAAACACAAAAGTGGGTGACCCCCTGTTTAGTGTTGCTCCAAGCCTCAAAGGGGGTCTGATCCTTGACATACCTATGAGGAGATATTTTCTGGATGTAGTAATTAAGTGCTTCAGCCCATAGCTTATGAGGTAGTGACTTAGCATGCAACATGTATTAAGCCATCTCTTTGAGAGATCAGTTCTTTCTCTCAGCAACTCCATTTTGTTGTGGAGTGTATGGAACTGTGTGCTGCAACTGTATGTCGGACTCAAGGCAAAGGTTCTGAAGTGTTGTGTTAGCATATTCGCCGCTATTGTCTGTATAGAGGGCTTTGATCTTTCTCTCTGACTATGTCTCAACTAGTGCTTTGAAATCTTCAAAGTGCACAAAAACTTCAGATTTGGGCCTGAGAAGATACGACCAAGTATACCATGAGAAATCATCAATAAATGTAAGAACATACCTTGCTTTGTTGATGGAAGGATGAGGGATAGGCCCCCTGAGATCACTATAGATCAGATTTAGAGGAGAGGATGCTTTGTGAATCTTGTTGGTGTCAAATGTTTCTCTAGGATGTTTTCCAAGGACACACCATTCACAAACTCCTTTGGAGAAACTAATATTTGGCAAGCCTTCCACCATCTCATGTTTGCTTAGCTACTGCATATACCTGTAATTTAAGAGACCAAGCCTCTCATGCCAAAGCCTACTACTATCATCAGCATGTGTAAGCAATAAGGAGGATTCAAATTCAATAAATTTAGAAAATGTATACAATCTAGCTCCATTGTTTACCTCATCAATTGCAATTTTGGAGCTGCTATGTAGGTCATATATGTTCACTGCATCTCGAATGAATTCCACTCTCTTTTTGGTTCTAGAGTGAGTGATCTAATAAACTGAAAGAAGGTTTACAGAAAGTTTTGGAACATGAAGCATGTCTTCAAAGCTTTTGTGTAAAAGTTCCACTCTACCTTTTCCGGTGACCTCAATAGGTGAGTCATCTCCCATGAGGATGGAAGGTCCTTGGCATGCATCCAAAGAGGAATATACTTCCTTTGTAGCAGCCATATGATGTGATGCACCAGAATCTATAACCCATGCATCATGGGAAGAGTTAATTGCAACTAAAGCATGAAAATTGTTACCTTGCCCATGTGGCGGATCCTTAGTTTTCTTCTTGGTGCCTTGAGGGATGTGGTCCCCAAGGTTGTGCTCCTGAAGGATTGTTGCCATTTGGTCAATTTGTTTCTTGATGCAGGAGGATTCTGGATGGAATCCTTAGTGACAATAGGTGCATTTCTCTCTTTTCCTCCCTTTCTCATTTCTGGAGTTGGAGGAGTCACTAAAAGGCTTGGTGTACCCTTCCTTATTTGGATGGGAATGTGCTTTTACCTTGTATTGTTGCTACTGATTTTTCTGATTTGAATCAAATATATGATTTTTATTGTGGCTGCCATCATGCATAGCAAGTGCATGCACTTTTGGAGGTTTGATTTTCCCCATGCCAATGAGTTTATCTTGCTCAAAAGTGAGGGACTCAATGAATTCTTTGAGAGAAGGCATAGAGTATGATTTACCTATTGCGAGCCTTATTGAATGAAATTTTTACCCAAAGACGGAGTATTCTGGTTTGAGCTTTGACATAATAGAGAGAACTTGACGACTCTCCTCCTTGGATTTGTCAATTCCACAATCCTTGATTTGCGACAATAGATAATTATATTTGGTGAAGAAGTCTTGAATTCTATCATAGTTCCGTGTATCCAAAGAGAGTAGCCCCACTTCGAGCAGATGTCCTTTCATCTCATCATGTTTCTTGTATATTTCTTCAACCTTTTTCCAAATCTCATTGGGAGTATTTTAGGGAGATAGATGAAATTGCAACTTCGGGGAGATGCACATGCATATGGATCTGTGGGCCTCATCCATGCAGTTGAAGTACTTGCATTTCTCTATGGCTGAACTGGGTTCCACTTCTGCAGCCATGGTAATGTTGACAACCTTTTCTGATGAAGGTATCAAGCCATTTGGTCCTTCGACTCCTGATAGTTGTACAATGTTAGGATCGATGCTTTGGGAAACTCCATGTTTATGTCGATCTTCAATCTCCAAGCTGTAATACCTACAAAATAAAGTATTGGTGCACATTTTATCTAACAACCTATGGGCTCTGATACCATGTAAATGTGTTAGAAAACATGCACAGATGAATCTATCTAGTAAAGGTTGAACACACAGCTTTGCAGAGAAAAAACACTAAAAGAATTGAAAGAACAAAAAAGAATGATTGATACAGAAAATAGGTTACAATGCTCATGATATAGCATTACTGGGTGAATATCCCAAGGTAATGCACCATAGTGGTGATCAATGAGAGGACTTAACACCTACAACAAGTTCTGGAGAGAACTAGCTAGTTGCAGAGTGAAAGGAGGAGAAAATCACGAAGTAAATCATGCAGAAGAACTAGTGAGTTGCAGAGTGAAAGTAAGAGAAAATCATGCAGAAGAACTAGCTAGTTGCGAACTGAAAGGAGGAGCAAATCAGGGAGTAAATCATGCAGAGAGGATCTTGCATGTAGTTCCATGCTCTAATTAAGTGTCGACATGTGCCAAGAATGAAGGTCCTTAGTGTGTAGTACCTCCAACAACAATTGGGCCAGTCAGAGAAGGCAATTGGGCTGGTGAGAGAAGATGGTTGGAGATGTTTTTTGGTGGATTGAAATCAGAGATGAATGCATTCAAGAGGATGCCTTTTCTATTCCAATGGATGCATATTTTAGATTTATGTTAAATTAATAAAGAAATAATAAAACCTATGCTAATACTATTATACCATTTTCAACATTTTGTATTTGGTATCATTCACATGAAAGCATTGTCCTCTTTTTAAACCATGAAAATTGAAATTTTCACGGTGGCCTAAATCTCTCTATAAAGTATCTCGAACTATATTTAGAAGGCAATTACTGATCCATTCACGATGTCATTAATGGGCAAATATGGGATTACGAATCATTAGGTGATAAATCTTTTCCATTGATGAAAGTTATACCCATGATAACCACTCTAATATATTCATTGTTATATATATATATATAAAAGTTAGATTCAAGAGAAACCCTTCTTTTTTAGCATCCATGGAATCATATCTGAAATAAGTGATTGCAAAAAATAAATTATCGTCACAGCGTTAATCGCATTTCCCTCGTAGAGTTTTCAATCTGCACTGTAGTCACGTTCTTCATGTGAATTGACCGTGGAAAAAAATAAATTAAATGTTGTTGTTAATAATGTTTTTTTATCTTCCATTATATCAACTTTGTAACATTCAAACAACATTTAAAACAATCTTCCACCAAGGCTCCATGCGGTGGGGATGCACAAATAAAACGTGTGGTAGTACTATCATATTTAATAATGAAATCATAAATACAATGATATATACATAGTTGAATTAAATAATGAAATAACATTGATTTATATTTGTCATCTTTATTAATATATACATGATTCATCTATAGACTGTGAGATTCAATAATGAAATACTCCAATCTATATTCATTATTCATTATTCACCATTCTAGAATCTACATCAACTAGATTTAAAAGTTAAATTTATCATTCATCATTCTAAATTCTAAATTGATTTAAAATTAAAATTCACCATTCATCTTTTTAGAATCTATTTAGTACTAAGCAAAATAGTCTATGATAGATACTGAAATCTCAATACTGGAATAGTAAATAAAGATAGTGGAGTGACAGTCTAAAAATCACTCTAAAGTAAATA
The DNA here is from genome assembly GCA_000404065.3 of Pinus taeda. Classification (NCBI taxonomy): domain Eukaryota; kingdom Viridiplantae; phylum Streptophyta; class Pinopsida; order Pinales; family Pinaceae; genus Pinus; species Pinus taeda. The sequence continues at coordinate 23,025 of APFE031486950.1, forward strand.
GAGGGCTTGGTGCTCTTTATTAAATACTAATTCCACACCCTTGTACATGACAGAATGCAATGAAAACTGTTCAGTCTCATGGATTTTGAGTTAGATCTAAAATTCTACTTTCTCCATATGAAATCCAATGAGGTAGAACCACTCTCAAACATGCTCAGTCATTCATGGTAATGTTAAAAATTTGGGTAAAAGGATAAAAATTTAAGAGTACCATGAATTGCATAGAATTAGTAGGTAAATATAGTAAATACTAGGTTTTCCCTATCATAAATCATTTTTTACTAGCAAATTTAATCGGCGACTCATAGCCCATATTGAGAGGGGACACTGAGGTGTCCCCTTTTGGGGAGTCCCATCTGCCACACACTCGGTAAACGTCCCCCCCTTTTGGGGAGTCCCGTCCCCCACACACTAGGAAACGTCCCCCTTGCGTCTCCCCAAAAATGGGACATGGGTAAACATATGGTAGAAATTGACCCTTTTGGGGAGTCCCATCTGCCACACACTCGGTAAATGTCCCCCTTTTGGGGAGTCCCGTCCCCCACACACTGGGAAACGTCCCCCTTGCGTCTCCCCAAAAGTGGGACATGGGTAAACATATGGTAGAAATTGACATTATAGCTTGTACACTAGGAAACATCCCCCTTGCCTCTCGCCAAAAGTGGGACATGGGTAAACATATGGTAGAAATTGACATTATAGCTTGTATCTTATTTTAAATATAGGATAGAAATCGAGATGGCATTTTTTATTTGATAAGATAATAGTTTTTATTCATATAAAATAATAGTTTAATAAACTCTTTATTATTGGTAGCAAATTTTTTATTATTAAATATTCTATTGAATATTATAAATAATAAATTGATATAATGTGTTTCTTCTTAATATTATATATATTTATTTAGATAATATATATGAGTAATTTTCTTATTATTTAATTTATGTTGCGATTTTTTTTAATATATTTATATGTTTCTTTTAAGAGATCTATATGTTAATATTTATAACAATATTTTGATAAGTTATTTTATTAATTTGTAATTTCCTGGTTGATTTTCTGAAAGCTTGCTTTGCATAAAATAGTGAGGGTTCAAATTATTTTAAAGCATTAATATGTTTTTAAAATAATTTTTGTATTTTACTAGGAACACACAACACCGCATCATTCTTAAATTAAAAATAATATAACATTGTTTCTCATGTGTTTCCTCCTCCCATATGCTTTATCATTTATTTTTCTCTCTTATTTCATGTAACCTTGTTTTACATTCTAAAATAATTCTTTTGATATAAGAAAAATGCTTTCTTTCTCGACTCAACTCTAATTCTAACATTTCTTATTTTCTAGATTTCATTTAAATGAGTCCATTAAAATCTTTAGAAATTTTAATATAAGTTATTATTATCTGTATGAATGCAAATGAAAATTAAGGAGGTGAGAAATGGAAGACTTAAAACAAAATTCAACTTGAGCAAAAGCCGTGATAATCTCCATTTTAGATTTCCAACTTCTGAACTGATGATCTCCAAGACTTTTGTGTACTTCATACATACTGAATTTAAACCCTCAGGTATCAACTTTAGAGCCAAAACGATTATAATCCATCTCTCCTCGACAGGCATTGCATTGCTCGCATTCCGCAAGTAATATTTCCTTATTCAATTTTTGGTATAAATTAGCTCTCCAAGATGGAAAAATAGACGCTCTCTGCAATATCGTAGTCTTTTTATTTAAATATTTATTGCGAATTTGTGTTTGTTTGCAAGGAGGATGTGCACCAAGAATTCAACGAGATAATTTCTTATAGCCGAAGTAGCTCGTGGGATCTTCAGGGTAACCGACAATTAGGTATTTCTTCCACGTATGTTCTTCGCACGTCTTTTTTCCTCCTCTTCTGTCATCATCTATAGCTAATGGTATTTTTGTTTTTATCGATTTTATTTTCTTCTCAGATACAAGGAAAAACCATGAGTCGACTATGTTACAGGTATCGAAATAGTTTTTTTTGGTTCTGACCCTGTAAGTTAGCGTGGAGCGTTACCTCTTTGTTCCAAATTCCTCACTACCGCTGGGTCTCCGTTTTGTCGTATTTTTATCTATTTATCTCACGCTGTGGATTGGCTAAATGAGTATTTTCAAAGAGTATATATTACTTCTTTGTTTTAAGAAGATTAAAATAACATTAATGTTGGTTATTTTTGTTTGCAATGGGAAAATACCAAAACCAAACAAAATATAAAACACCACAGAGCCAATGCTCTGTTTCCTTTGCTCCAGGATCTTTTGCACAGAGGACCCTTTTTAAAAAATAGCTGAGAACAGAGTATTTCATCACCATAAAAGATCTCTATTCATTAAAATAAAATCACTGATATACATTCATCCTCTTTGCTGTGAGGGATTTACCAAAAACAACATTAAACCAAAACTCTGTTTTCACCTGAGAATTTACAGAGACATATTCATCCTCTTTCACTCAGAGGGATTCACCAAGACATTTTACAAAACTTACTCTGCCTCCTATGAAATTTTACACCACTGTGTAAATATTTCATTTACATTCACTGCTGTGTGAAAAATAAAAACTACAGGGATTTACACATTCACCTTTTCACTTCTGTGTGAAACAACTCATGGTTTTGAGCTTGCCCCTGGTTTTCTTCTTTCACTTTTTCAACTCCTGCCTCCTCTGCATTCTTTTACTTTTTACATTACAAAGAAAAACATTTTACTCTGCTGCATAAAAAAATATTTTCATTTCAAACCCCAAAAATATTTATGCATATATGTGCGTCCCTCTGATTTTTCTTCGTTGGTTTTTACAGGTGCTGCGGACCCTGTTTTTATTCTCACCTTATGCTATTTTACATGACAATCCCTGGTTTCCTTTTAATGGCTGCTGCGAGCCCACACACTCTTCTCCTCGTGTGCAATACCATAAAATTCACATTACATTCCCTTCTCCCTTTTTTTTTTACAATGCTGGGGTCGCTCGTTTTGTTAACCAGTGCTGCAGGGCCAAATTCACTTTTTTATGTGCAATTGCATAATGCACATATTACAATCCCCGTGCGTTAACAAAAATTGGTCAACGTTTTTTTTAAAAAACTTATATTAAAAAAAAACTTACCCATACTCCCGCCGTAATAAATATTAAAACCTTACCAAACCTATGACATTCATTTAACATAAGGCATGGTCGATTATGTATGGTCCATGTTGCATTAATTTTGACAGGCCTCCGTATGACTTCGGACAGACTTTAAACTGCGCAGACCTTACCTGACAATCGAACGACGGACAATATTCACTGTTGATCGGACGCATATCGCGCAGGGTAAGAAGACCGGAAGTTACCTTCCGACGGATGTGACTTGCTGATGTCAGGCCAGCATCACTGTTGGACAGTTGTCAGCTCCAGATTGCATCGGAGCTCGTTGCACGGAAACTACTTTGCGCTGAAGGGTGGTGCGATATGAGACCGGGCAGTTTAGATTTCCTGCGGTGGTTTTCAGTTCCCGTTAACTGCTGATCCGCGCGGGCAGTGAATTGCCGTCCATCGTTGCCCACGTCCGTCGCTGTACCCTGCAACCTGTAGTTGGAATTAACATTCCAACACTCCCCTTTAATTTCAACTGCTGGGCATTCGGTCTTACCTAAACACTTCCTCAACTCCTTAGCATGCTGCTGTTGCAAAAGAGTCTTCCTCTTAACAGAGGGATTCACTACTGTCTATGCTGAAA
>APFE031486960.1:0-12649 GCA_000404065.3 Pinus taeda
GTGAACTTTTCTCCTGCGTACTTCTTAATTCTCATCATATTGAGAGCCATGCCATGGGTGTTGCCATCAAGTACAACATCTGTAACATATAGCCATACCAGAAACATAATGCCAACATGAAGTCCAACAACTTCAGGATAGTCTACCATTTACTTGAATGACACATACTTACACTGGTTTACTATATTCACAACCTGGTCAACCTTACATTGGTGGGCAACAACAATTGTTAAATCAACAACCATTGTACCAACAACAACAATAGTTGCTTTAATAGCCTTGATAGCCCTAATATCAACAACAACAATTCCAACAATACCAACCTCAACATGGACTTGGACAACAAGCTCATGCTGGGTTTGGTAAAAAAAAAAATTATCTAGGCCCTAGTCAATGAGCCTATGCTGGGTTGGACAACATCAAATTTACCCTGGTGCACAACAACAACAACCTTACACCAAATTTTCTCAACAAACTTCCCCATGTCAAGGTTACCAGTAGCAGATGCCTTGTGCTAGTATGTAAAGGCCCATTGCCTAGGCAATTCCATCTTACCTTGGATATCCTCAACTTGACCTCAATAGATAGTTTCCTTTCATTGTGACACTTGAGTTACCATATCTAAATCAGCTCACCAATGACCTAATTATTTACACACCTTGATGGTCGGTGATTCCTCATAAGTTACCTTTTGATATTTCGAAATTCAATGGAAATCCTAGGGAAGACCCGTCTAACCATGTCATGATTTTTAGTTTATGGTGTTCATCAAACTCCTTGAATGATGATTCTGTTAGACTTTGTCTTTTCGAGAGAACGCTTACTGGTCCAACTATGAAATGGTACATCAAGTTACCATGAACTTCTTTGGATAACTTCATTGCTTTAGCTACCATGTTTTTAACCCACTTCTAGTTACCCATATGATATGAGACTGGAATGGAACTATTAACCAATTTTAAACAGACTATTGCTACTCATATCTCTAATCATATTCATAAGTGGCATTTCCGTCATTACATGGTTAAAATTTTTGTTCCTGATCAGCTTCTGGCTGAGTGGTTTATAAAATACTTGCTGCCATCTATCATTGAGGATGTGGCAAAAGGATCAACTTCTGGCTGAGTGGTTTACAAAATCCTTGCTACCATATATCACTAAGGATGTGGCAAAAGGTATATTTGTCACAGAAGAGCAAGTAATTGCTCGTGCCCAATATTTGGACTTGATTTATACATAGTCTGGCATGCCCTATGACAAGATCCCAAATGCACCCCCACCATATTTCACTTTTCTTCCTCCACGATCGAGTAAGGACTGTCATGCTAGCAAAGGTATGATTGGTTCTTCGAGCACACAAATGGCAAGTAGACCATCTCATCAAACACTTTCCATTACCATTCAAGCTACAAATTCACTTGATAACACTCTTACTTCCGATATAAATGTCATCTCATCTGATAAGGGCAAGAATGAAAAGCAACCAGGAGGTAAGAAAAAGGGGAAAAACAAGATGAAACAAAATAACTCCCTTTAAGAGAAATCATCTGATTCCTCTTCTTTGGCTAGGAAACCTCGTTACCTGTGTTTGATCTGTAATGATGAGCATTTTCCACAAGATTGTTTGCACCACTCCGAAGTCTCAAAGATTTTGGAGAATTCTAATACATCTATGGTATTGACTAATCCTTTTCCAAAATCAGAGACAAATATGGTTGTTACAGACCAAGCTTCCACTTCCCAAGTGCTTATGCTATATGCCTCTAAGCAGAAAGATGATGTTTCAGTGTTAACATGAAGTAAATATTATGGAAATCAATCATCGTTGTCGAATAACTAGGCTGATCGACCTAACCCTTCGACTATAACTTTCAATGATCCTATTCCACCACTTATTTCACCAGAGTTAAGAATAAAACCGCCTAAGGGAGTTTTACACAAATCGACATTTAACTCTTGAGCTCGAGTTTCACAGAATTATAATAGAGTAGAATATTTGGCTCAATGACCTTCTACTATGTCTACACTTGAGGTACTTCAGAATTGTCCCTCCCAAAAGCAGGATTTGTTGTCAGTGATTGGTGGAATCCATGTGGGTTATACGCCATAGTTACCGGCACAATTAGCATTTCTGATTCAAGTAAATGCCTTGAATAAACTTGTTCATTGAACTATTATTGATGAGGGGGCATCTACTTGTATAATGTATATGAGTTGCTGGAAAACACTTAGCTCACCACCTTTGTCACGTTCACCAACAACATTAAAAGCTTTTGGCAGTCGCACATATAAGCCTTGTGGAGTATTGAGTAATCTGCAAATTAAACTAGGGGGAAAAACGGTAACGATTGAAGTTGATGTAGTTGACAAAGCCCTTGACTACAAAATTTTCCTAGGAAGTCTGTGGGTTTATGCCATGGCTGTTGTAGTTTCAATGTCCTTTCGTATGATTTCATTTCCTCATAAAGGTGTAATCATAGTTATCAACCAACTCACCTTCTTTACCTCTAATTCATAGGTTACTAGAAGCATTTTGTTGGTACACAGATCCTTACTATCTCTCCAAAACATTGGTGTGGGTCTCCTTAAATATTATTCCCTAATGGGTACTTTTTCACTACCACCACCATCCAATTTAGTGGAAGTGGCAAAATTTGAGGCTTGCAACATGATATCTTCCACTTCATCTAACTTAAGGAAGATTACCAATAGTTTTGAAGTTGACAATAATTCTAAAATCATGTTGTGAAGCCCTATTGAGCTAGCATAGTGGTCATTCTTTCTAGCTTGCGTGGCGAACCCAAATCCATTTTCATCAATTGTATGGGTAGATCATTCAGTAGAATTTGGTACTTCTTCTAATCCTTTTCCACATATATTTTCTATTGATGAAGCAATTGTCCAATCAATGATGATGGAAGGAGAACCATGGAAATATTATCATCATCAATCCCATCTTCCAGATCACATCGAGTATTATTCAAATCAACTTAATCACCCTTTAGTGGTCAATTTCCTTTCGAATTCAATTTTCATAGATACAGTAGATTTCGAGCAAAACCTGTCAAATATTGAAGAGACAATTTCTATCAATATTTCGACTAGACCTAACGTTGTAGAAAACATTCATGTTAGAAAACCTTGTTCTCCATCAGAACATGATATTTACCGTGCTCTCTTTCGTGAATGTCAAGATATATTTTCATAGTCATACAAGGAGATTTTAGGAACTGACTCTAGTATAGTTGAACATGAAATCAAAATGTATCCTGATGTCAAACCAGTATGACAGCGCCTCTGACCTGTTCATCCAATGAAGGTTGTTGCCATTAAGGTGGAATTTGAAAAACGTTTGGATGATGGTTTCATTTACCCTGTTCCTCTTACTGGCTGTGTTTCCAATATTGTTCCTGTCATGAAGAAACAAGGGACGATACAAGTGCGTGTCGATTATAGGGATGTAAATCAGGCTTGTCCAAAAGACAATTATCCCACTCCCTTTATCGACTATATTATTGATGAATGTGTCAGATGTGAAATATTCTCATTTATGGATGGGTTTCCCGGCTACAATCATATCAATATCCACCAAGAGGACCAATCTAAAATTTCTTTTATTTTTCCATGGGGCACATTCACCTATCGGAAACTTCCATTTGGTTTGAAGAATGTAGGGGCCACATTTCAGAGCGAAATGAATTATGCCTTCCATGACGTCAAGTATATTGTTCAACTTTACTTTGACGATTTACCTACTCATTCACGAAAGTGGACTGATCACCCGCAACATTTGAGAGTTATATCGTTACAGTGCCGACACTACAAATTATGACTCAATCCACACAAAATGTGTGTTTTGTGTTGGTTCTAGTCATTTTCTTGGTTTCGTAGTGTCTAATGAGGGAATTTGACTCAATCCACTTAAGGTTCAGGCAATCTATGATTTGCCTCCACCTTCAAATCTAATAGATTTATAGAGACTCCAAGGGAAGGCTAACTTTCTGAGGAGGTTCATTCCCAATTTTGCTAAATTGGCTAAAGGATTTACTCGTTCATTGAAAAAAGGGATCCCCTTCCATTGGGATCAGGTTACACAAGCTTCCTTTAATGCTCTTAAAGGTACCTTGATTGGAGCCTCATTAATGCATTCCCTGAATTATCAAAATGAATACTGCTTGCATCTCGCCACTATGGATACAACCATTGGAATGGTTTTAGTCCAAGAAGAAGATGGGATTGAACATCTAATATATTATTTGAGTCACAATATCAATGATACAGAAAGTAAGTACTCTTTTGTCAAAAAACTAGCTTTGGTTGTTGTTCAAGCTGTACAAAAATTTCGTCACTATATCCTGCTCTCGAAGACCATTGTCATTTCTGATTGCAATCTTTTGACATATGTTTTGTCACATGAATTGATGGGGGGAAAAGACTAAAAATGGATAGTCATTTTGTAGGAGTTTGATATGGAATTCATCAAGTCCAAATCAAAGAAATCTCTAGTTTTCACCGAGCTACTTTGCAACCTTCCCTCAAGTTTTATTGATTCAACATCAGAACCATGAACTCTAGATGAGTCTCTATTCTTGATCTCGTCATCTGACACGTCGTATGGAGATATACTGATTTATCTCCAGACCCAAACTTTCCAGCCAGATACCTTTCGCTAATTTTGAAGTAATTGAAATAGTGGATGACAACCATCCTTACCATGCACTACTAGGAATTGATTGGGCCTTCTACATGGATGCAATGATTAATCTAAAGAAGTGAAGGATGGAATTTAAGAAGAAGATGCTTAGGGTTATTGTGCCACTGGACCCTGTTGAAGGAGCGCGCTACACTGAACTAGTCCACAACTATGAGGAGGATGGTGATTTGGATCAATTCTATAAGATTATGATGCATAATGAAGACTGAATCAATCCCACTGTAGATGGACAGGTCACGTGGATAGAGACTAACTCTTGTACCTCAAACTTGGATGAAGAGCTCGAACACTTACAGAACTCGTTGCATGAGGTCTCTACGCTACGTCGCAATATCATAACCAAATAACTGTGGTGTGTACCCATAGAGGTAATAAAACTTCCAAATTATGATCATTGGAATCATGTTAATCTCTTTTGCGATGAATTTTAAAGGGAAGTACCCAAGGAACATCAATTCTAGGCACTTGTATTGGCATTGCATGCTATGCACGCCCGTTTGTGGGGTACACATAAAGAAATATTTTATGACTGGAAGGAATACAAGTGAATTATGAAGTTGAGGTTTGGGTACACTAATACCCGGATAACTGAGAAATATAGAAGAAAGGATGATTTGTGCCAACATTTGGCGTGGTCGACTAAAGTATGGGATGACAAACCACAATAGGAATAGGTGTACATCTTCTGTCACACCTTAGATACCATTCCCATGAAGTGGTACTTGGAAACAAAGCTATGCCATGGGACAACTGAATGGGATATCTTGAGGGAAATCATCTTATTAACTTTCAGCTTTGAGGATGGGTTTGAGTGAATTGATGAAGTGTTCCAGGAGATTAAGGCCGCTATATTTCAAACACCTAAAGAACTGATAGAATGGGTTCAACTAGACTAGATTACACATTTGTGCCATGCACTAGAGTGCTACAATATGACAGTAGAAGAAGAAGAAGATGATCCAATATTCCATAAACTGAAGGACAACACAAGGTTGAAGGACCTAAGGTAGAGAACATTGATGTAGAAGAGCCACTGAAAACCTGAGAAGTAAATATTGGATCTGATGCTGATCGTAAGTTCGCAAAGATATGAGACTATCGAGATGAAGATATAGTCGATAAGGTGGCCAAACTATTGCGTGAATACCAGTATCTATTCCCAACGAAGTTCTAAGATATGAAGGGTATTGTAGGAGATTTTGGCGTAATGAAATTATTTTGAAACCTGTTGCGAAGCCTGTAAAGCATAGACCTTATCGGCTCAATCCGAAGTATAAAGAGAAGGTGCGCAAAGAACATGACAAAATGCTAGAAGATAGAATCATTGAACGAATAGAAGAATTAGATTGGGTGAGACCTATGGTGGTTCAGAAAAAGAAGAAGCAAGGTGAAATTAGAATATGCATAGATCTGAGAAAGTTGAATGATGCATGTGTGAATGATGAGTTTCCCACACCTTTTACAGATGAAGTTTTAGAGAATGTTGGAGGATAGGAGGCTTATTCATTCACTAAGGGTTTCCCAGGGTACCATCAGATTAAGATTGTGCTGGAGGATCGCATCAAGACAACATTCGCAATAGAGTGGGCTTGCCTTCATTATATAGTATTTCCATTTGGGTTGAACGATTCGCCCACAGTCTTCTCCAGGGTGGTAATCGCAACATTTAAGGACTTTGCTCATAAATTCTTGGAGGTATATTTTGATGACTGGACTATGTTTGGATTCATGAAGTGCCATGTTGCAATTCTATGCCTCATGTTGGACACATGTCGCAGATACCAGATTGCGCTCAACTTGAAGAAGTGTATATTTTGTGTGCCTTTTGGAATTTTTCTAGGCCATGTAGTATGTAAGCAGGGCTTGATGGTGGATCCTGCAAATATCATAGTGATTGTGAATTTAGAAGCTCCCAAGAATGTTAAGCAGTTGCGTGCAATGCTGGGCCACACATGCTAATATAGGAAGTTTATCAAGTATTATGCCCAGATAAACACGTCGATGGAGAAACTATTAAAGAAGGATGCAAATTTATTGGGATGAGGAGTCTCAATAGAGTCTTGATGTGTTAAAGGACAAGATGGTCACTACGTCCATCTAATATTTCCAGATTGGAAGAAAGAGTTCCATGTGCATGTAGATGCCTCATATATTGCATTGGGTGCGGTATTTAGCTAGCCTGGTGAAGGTGATATTGATCATCCAATAGCATTTGCAAGTCAGAAACTGTCAAAAGCTGAAAAGAACTATTCCACTATAGAGAGCGAAGGGTTGCCAATGGTCTACACACTGCAAAAGTTTTGACATTATTTGTTAGAACAATGTAAACTTTGAAACAGGAACTAATATTGTTACCTGTTTCGTAGAGATAGCAAAAAATTGACCCGATTTTGAAAAGGGGCAATGCAGAACACACATATTCTTTTAGAGCATAGTTTTTGGCACTTTAAATAACTGATATGATTACCCGTTTCGTAGGGGTAGTAAAAACGTGACCCGATTTTGAAAAGTGGTAATGCAAAATACAATTCTTTTTTCTGGGAGCATATTTTTGACACTTTAAATTTTCTTATGTATCAAATATAAATAGTTTTTTTCAAATGTTAGTGATTTTCGTGATGATTTTGAAACCAGTTGATGCAGTGTACCGTTTTTTAGAAGACTTATTTTTCGCACTTTAAAATTTATTATGTCCAATTTTTTTTTTAATTATGATTATTTAACGAGGTTGTTTATTATTTAAGTGTTGATTCTTTAATTTATATATAGAAAAGCAAAAAAAAACCAAAAGAATGTTAAAAATTAAATTGTTTATAAACCATAAAAATTGCCAAAAAAAATAGATAAATTTAAAAATATATATAAAAATCAAGTTAAAAAAAACCATAATAAAAACTAGAAAAAAAAATAAATTTTAAACAAAAAAAATATTTAAAACAAACTAGTTTTTAAAAAAATAAAAATGTCTTTTTTTAAGTTTTTAAGTTTTTTCTATTTTTGTAGATACTAATTTTATAGTTTATGTAAATGTTTTTTATTTCTTTTCCATATTTTTGTTTTTTTCTTTTGCCAATATTTTTTTAATGCTTTAATAAGATTTATATAGATAATTTTTTTTTTTTTCTTCATTTTTTTTAAAATATGTTTTTTTACTAATTTATTTTTGTTTCTAATTTTTTATTTTTTTTTTTAAAATTTTTTAATTCTTATCATTAGTTTTTTTTTTTCAATTGATTGATTTCTTTTTTTGATGTTGGCTTTTTTTGTCTTTTTTTTATATATTTGATTTCTTCTTTTTTTTTTTAATGTTTTTGTTTTTACTATATATTTTAATTTATCTTTTGTTATTTCTTTTAACTTTTTTTATTTTGTGTTTTTTCATTGTTTTAATTTTTTTACTTTTATTTTATTTTATGTTTTTATTATTTTCTTTTTAAATTTCAATGTTTGTTCAGGGTCATGATAAAATATTTTATGCCATTATTTCGAAATGTTGAAATTTGACCCTTGAAAAAGAAAGTGTTATCTCAGCGTCAACACTTTTCATTCTGAGGGTGTTTTTTGGACAATTCTTGCACAAAAAATGGTTTTCAGCGCCATTTTTAAAACATGTTGAAAATTTACCCTAGAAAAAAAAGGTGTTATTCCAGCATTAACACTTTTCTTTTTTAGCATTGTTTTTGATGTTTTTACTGGTTTTTTGTCTAGAGTTCCTGTTTTGAGTTTATAGTTCCTGTTTCAAAGTTTACATTGTTTCGGGTGTACATTTCAAAATGTGCACAGATCACTTCTCTCAAGTACCTAGTCAACAAGACTGTGTTGGGGGTGAAGATTTGTAGGTGGTTGTTCCTGTTCTAGGGGTATGACTTTGAAGTAATAGTGAAGACCAGATGGTTGAAGGGAGGATCGGATCACCTAAGATGAATCGAGACAAGTAAAGAACCAACCAGTTTTGAAGAAGGATTGCCGAATGCACGACTTTTTGCTGTGCACATTGCAGATGACCACTTTGTTGATGTCATTCAGTTTTTGACCATGGGTAGAGATCGAGAAGGCTATTCTACTCAATAGAAAAAGGAATTAGTCGCCTGCACAACTCATTTTTCTATTATAGCAAGACATTTGTATGAAATGGGAACATATGAAATATTTCATTGATATGTTCTAGAGTTTGAGTGTGCTAGTATCCTCGCTGAAGCACATGGAGGAGTGGCGGGAGGGCACTATGCAGGTAGAGCGACTATGTAGAAGATTCTGCGTGGACGGTTATGGTGTCCAACAACACATAAGGATTCTAAGGCATACTGTAAGGCATGTGATGCTTGTCAGAGGATGGGAGAGCCATCGCGAAGGGATGAATTTCCATTAAATCCTTAAACTTCATTACAGGTGTTTGACAAGTGGGCTATTGACTTTATAGGTCCAATATAGTCACCCGAGATAGGTGTGCGTTACATTATTACTGCAACAAAGTATTTGAAAAGATGGGCAAAAGCATAACTAGTGAAGGAATGTACTACTACCATAGTCGTGAAGTACCTATTTGAATATGTCTTAACACGGTTTGGGTTCCCTAAGACATTGATGAGTGATAGGGGTATGCATTTCCTCAATGAAACAATCAGCATGATGCTTGAATAATTATTGTTAAAAGAGTACGCCCCATAAGAACCAAGCCAATGGTACAGTGGAAGCGTTCAATAAGATTATGGAGAATGCGTTGACAAAGGCTTGTAACACAAAAATGAACGATTGAGATGTACGCATACTAGCAGTCCTATGGGCATATAGGACGACATGCAAGAAGCTAACATGACAAACTTCATTCAAACTGGTCTATGGGATAGAAGCAATGATGCCAATGGAGTATGTTGTGCCAAGAACAATGTAAACTTTAAAACGGGAACTAATACAATTACTCATTTCGTTGATGTAGCAAAAGATTCGACAATTTTGAAAAGTGCTGATGCACAATACATATATTTTATTTTCGGAGCATAATTTTGACACTTTAATTTTCTTATGTATCAAATATAAATATTTGTTTTTAAATGTTAGTGATTTTCATGTTGATTTTGAAATGTGTTGATGCAACATCAACATCTTTTTTTAGAGGGTTTGCTTTTGACACTTTATATTTTCTAACGTATTAACCATGGATTTTCTTTTTAAATGTTACATTTTTTGACACTTTAAATTTTTCATGTCCAATTGTTTTTTAAATGTTGATTACTTAAAATGACACACACACATATGACAAAAACAAAAGCATAGCATATAATATATATATATATAATATATATATATATAGAAATATATAAAAAAAATCAGGAAAAAAAAAGAAAGAAGAAAGTAAATAAATAAAAATACAACAATTTTTAAAAAAGAAAAAAATAAAAATAAGTATAAACAAACCCAATTAAAAAAAAAAAAAAACTAGAAAATGTACAACAAAAACACAAAAAATTAAAACATTTTTTTTAAATAATTTAAAAACAAAAAAAAAACAAACTACAAAAGCTAAAAAAAACTATTAAAATTAAATTTTAAATTTTAAATTTTAGAAAAAACTAAAAATCAATTAAAAAAAATAAAATAGATAATTAAATTAAAAATTTTAGGAAATTAAATATTAAGAAAAATTTAAAAAAATGGTAAAATAAAAAAGAGGTGGGCATTGAAAGAATGAGATTCTATATCTAGAATAAGATTTCAACACCGCACACTTAAGAAAAAAATATTAAAAAAAAAAAAATATATATATATATATATATATATATATATATAATATATATAATATATATATATTCATTTTTTTTTTGTAATATGTTTTTTTTTTTAAAGCGGGCGGGGTTTTAAAATCTGATTTTGGACAATTGGATTTCAGCCCCACCCAGGGTTGCGCGCATCGGGCCCAGGGGCGTGGCTTGGTAAGGCTGAAATCCAATTCTCAGAATTGGAATTCAGCCATGACCTCTTAAGATGTGTGTGAGTGTGTGTGTGTGTTCGCGCACGTGTATGTATTAACAGAAAAAAAAAAAAATTAAGTGGTCGAGGCTGAAATCAGATTCTCAGAACCAAATCTGATTCCGAGAATTAGATTTCAGCCCTGGATATATATATAGAGAGTTAATAATAAATTTTTTATATAAGTGGGTAGGGCTAAAATTCGATTCTTTGGATTTCAACCCCACCCTCTAAATTTGTTTTTTTTTTTTTTTTTACAATTTTATAACTTTTCTTTTTTCATAAGATTTAATATTAATGTTTAAAATTTTTAATTTGATTTTTTTTTGTATGTTTTTTTTTTAATTTTTTTAAATTTAATCTTAAATATTTTTTTATCTTTATTAGTTTGTTTTTTATTTTTGTTTTTAATTGTTTTAATTTTTTTTGGTTGGTGTTTAATTTTATAGTTTTTTTTTTTTTTTTCTTTTCCTTTTTCTTTTTTTTTAAATCAAGTCTGTTTTAATTTTTAGTTTTTGTTTAATAGTGTTTTGAAATTTGTTATTTATTTTTATTTTTATAGTTAAAAAAAAAAAAAAAGCAATATTGTTTTATGAGATACAAATTTTTTTTTTTACATTTTTTATGTTATTTTGAAAACATATTTTTGTTGTTAGGTTATTTTCTTTGTATTTTATTTTTATTTTTTAGTTCTTATTTTAATAAGGTTAATTTTTTTTTCATTTTTAATAAACATTTTTTTGATTGATTTTTTTTTGTCTTTTAGGTTAATTTTTGCTTTTCTTTTTTTTTTTCTATGTTTTTGATTTTTTTTTTTTTGTCTTTTTTCATATATATGATTTTTTTGTCATTTTTTTATTTTTTTTTTAAATATATATTTTTATTTTACTTTTGTTATTTTTTTAATTATTTTAATTTTATTTTTAATTATGTTTTTCATTATTCTTTTTTGAAATTTTAAGTTTTTCGGAAGTTATGATAAAATCTTTTACGCCATTTTTTCAAAATGTTGAAAACTTATCTTAAAAAGAAAGCAAAGGTTATTTCAACATCAACACTTTTCGTTTTCAGTGTGTTTTTTGCACAAATTTTGCACAAAAATTTGGTTTTCATTGCCTTTTCCAAAATATTTTGAAAATTTACCCTAGAAAAAAAAGGTGTTGAAAGTGTTATTTCAGCGTCAACACTTTTCATTTTCGAGTTGATTTTTCATATTTTTGGGGGATTTTTTGCTAGAGTTCCCATTTTGAGTTTATAGTTCCTGTTTCAATGTTTACATTGTTCAATTCTGCAGATTGCAGCATTGATTGAGATGGTTGATTATGAGACCATGGAAGAGTGCCTCACGCAGTACTAGAGCTTGAAGAAGGCTGATTTCTAGCCGAATTTCACCAACATGTGCAAAAGGAACGTGAGAAGGCCTATCACGATAGGCATATTAAGTTGTGCACCTTAAAGGTGAATGATCTTGTGCTGCTATGTGATAGCAAGTTCACAAAGTTTCCAGGAAAATTTCAAATGCACTGGTTGCAACCCTTATATAGTCAAGGAAATTATAGATGGCGGCATAGTTTAGCTCGTGAAGCTGAATGGAGAAATATTTCTAGGAAGAGTCAATGGGAGTAGAATGAAGTTATATCAAGGGGATCTTGCCCCTACACAATGACTATATGATGGCAGGACAATCTTAGTGCTCCAGGAAGTTGCAAGAGAGATCAACATTATAAACTACACTACCCACAAAAAAGGAAAACACAGTAAGGCAGTTGCGTGACAGACGCAAGGGGTACAACTGAGGAAGCTATGACATTTGTGCCTACCACACTGAGGTGTCCTAGGATGAAGCCTTTTGTTTCTAAGGAAAATAAGAAGAAACCCCAAGTTGCACCCATGAGGTAGTCACCGAGGAATTTCGATAGAGGTTAGGTAGAAAGGAAAAATGTATAAGTCCAAGCAGTCGCATGAACC
>APFE031486962.1:36196-119629 GCA_000404065.3 Pinus taeda
TTTCTATATGTCTTTTGGATGGCTGCGCCCATGCCTAGACTACATGTAATTGAAATATCAGTTGTATCCGCCTGCAGTTTCTCTCCAGTGGTGTTCCAGCCCAGCAGTCTTGTAAAGCATTTCACCCCTCCCACTCTCTCGGGCTTCATGCTTTAGGGGGCATCTGTTACACAGTAAAATGTCACTGCCATCATGTCAGTCTCCCTACTGTGCTATAAACCACACTCACCTATACTCATGCTCCTCAGAATGGCTAAAAAAAAACCTCTTTGCCTAAGTCAAATGAATCATCGCGACTGTTAATCAAATAAACGCGCTGACGGGCGGAGGCCAGTGTATCTGCTGCGCTGCCAGCGCGGAAGAACACGTCTTTTCCGCGCTGGTCCCATTTCTACGAACAGCGCACCCTCCGTTTGTCCTTTTCGCGCTGACCAGACCTCTTCTACATAGGTTTGCGATGTCAGCGCGACAGTTCACGAGTTTTCCGCGCTGATCCTGTTTGGGCGAATTTGTTCTAACAACCAGCCTTCCAGACCCATCCAGAACTGGTTGTTAGCATTGTTGAGGTCACCATCCTTTCTCTGGCATGTCTGTTCGACTGACCATCCACTTATCTTGGAGGAAAGCTCATCCTTTACCTATTCATGGAGACTCCTTCTCTTTATAAGCCTTCTCCATTGCCCATGAGCAGTTTAGTTTTTAGTTTGGAACATATAGACTTTGATTGAGGAATTCTTAGTGCATTTTAGTGCTGTTTTCTGTAGGCTTTTGGTGTGTTGTGTGAGGATTGCTTTGAGCTTGAGGAAGGTCATGAGCTTGTTGCCTTGTATGTGAGAGAGAGACCTTTTGACTGGGGAGATTTTCTCCAAAGGTGAATGCTTGGAAGATATGCTGGCTGGACCCTCTAGAGAAGGACTCAGCGTCAGGACATCGGTTGTACCTTACTCTATTTCCTGTTAATAAAGATAGATGACTACTCTTATGGTTCCATTTACATTTTTCCAATGAATGATTGATGTAAATTGTATCCTTCCTGACCGATACATAGTTGTTGTTAGTAGATTTTACGCTTGCGTCTTATCTCTTTTGCTTGTGCAGGTGTTCATCCGCGAGGATAGCGGGGAATTGCGATCGGCTGGAGCGAAGGAGCGAGAGGAGTATCTCTTCGAAAAACAAGCGTTGGAATCCAAGTAGGTTACTCTCACCCACTTGTTAATTACAACTAGGAACCTGCGGTGTAGCATTGTTTGATTGTTGCTAGACCCCTGTTGGGCTAGTAGGGATCGCCTCTATCCGTAGAGGGGATTTACCTATCCAACAAGGTGAAGAAGGGCTTTCATTCTGGGAGGATGATGCTAGGTCAGCTCAATGGGTTGTAATCCTCTCTTATGTTCTTTATATCAATAAAGCTATTCAAGTTTTCCTCCACATTCTTGTATGTTTGATGATATATGCATTTGTGTGGTCAATATATATTTGGTCCTATATTTTTTATGATTGTAGATATTTTTACTTAGAGGGTATTATGCTGCTTTGACTTTACATGTACTCTTTGAAGCGGGGTAAGTAAGGAAGGAGCGGCAAAGATTTGTCAGAGGGGAGAGGGAACAAGCAAGGGACCAAGCAAAAGATCGAGGTTGGTATTCTTTGCTCCTTACCTATCTACTTCTCATAAAGGAAAATTAAAGTAACTTTAATCTGTTTGTTTCTAAGATAGCTACCCGTCTTAGTGGGACTAGCAGCTCTGCATAGGCACTAGATTTCCCGATAACAGTTATATATGATGATTTGACATATTATTATGCATGAACATTAAATTTGTAACAACCTTGGTTAAAAATCCATGTAAAAATATATAAGGCCATGGTCATGGGACATGTATTCCAAGCTGAATGGTGGCAAAAACATCCTAGTGGGTGTTCATTCGGTTTATTATGGCTAAGGAAATTGGAAAAGGTAATGGAAAGGCATGCGACATTTATCGGCATTTTATTTATGAAAATAATGGAAATTAGGAGAAAAGGAAGGTGAAAGGTCACAGGTTGCATGTGAGGATGAAACTGAAGGAAAATAATGGAAAATGAAGAAAATAGAGGCCTCATTGATAAAAAGGCTTATGAGAATCAATGGGAAATCTTGTTCAGTATAGCCCTGTGTTAGTTCAGTTTTGGAGCTCTCATTCTATTGTGTCTCTCATACTCTTGGAAACTTAAATTTTTCTTGGAGCACTCTTGGAGAGTGTGGTATACTTAGATGCTTGGAGAAATAAGGAAAAGGAAAATCAGGAAAGCACAAGAAGACATCGGGATCAACAAATACAACAAGTTTTTCTTGTAGGTATCGAGTTGCATGTATGTTTTCCTCACTAGTTTTGGCATGCATGGTAGACACATGTGGTTTATTTTTCATCATCTATCACTGGCATGGAGGATTGCGTGCGTTGACAATGGTTTTGCCTAGCCTTTCAATTTTAAGGATATCCATGGTGTTGTGGGTTTATTTCTTTGTTTTTATGGCTGCTTCTCATGTTTCCTTTAGCTTGGCTTGAGTTACTAGTTTTTGGAAGCCCTGGTTGGACAAACACTCTGGAAGGCCTGTAACATTTTGGGTTGAGTTACTAGTCTTGGAAGCCTTGGTTGGAAAAACTCTCTGGAAGCCCTGTAATATTTTGGGTTGAGTTATTAGTCCTAGAAGCCTTGGTTCGAAAAAGTGCTTTGGAAGACCTTGTGGGTTGAGTTACTAGTCCTAGAAGCCGTGGTTGGAACAAATGATCTGGAGCCCTGGAAGGTTTGGGTAGAGACCAATATAATAATGGTTTGTGATGTCCGACCGTGAGGTGGAATCATTTTTTGATGGGTTTAGGTGGTTGGCCTCTGGAAGCCCTAGATGGTTTTGCTTGATGTGTTTTATGAGATCCCAAATTCATGCTTGAAATATGGCATGAGGGTTACTGGATGAAGAGAGATTTGGATCAGCCATATCTACAGTCGGGTGGAACGTGGTAATCCCATACCAGGTTGGCTTTTGCATCATTAATATGAGGTTATTTCTCCTTGTTATCTCATTAGTCTATCCTGGTTTATATGTGGATTATATGGCTATCGTTTCCTTGGTATTTCTATTCTTATTATGCTGGTTATGAAAATGTATTATGATAGTAGCTATGTATGGATCTCATCATGTTTCCACTTGTAAATTAATGAACAATGTATCTATGGCATAATAGATGACAATACAGCTAAAGTGATAAGGAAACAATGCCTCATAGTGAATCTCATATAAGTATGAGACCCCTATGCTCATATATGTTGTTTAAACCTATAGATTACATATTTGTGGCATGTTTGACGAAATGTCTGTAATGGCTAGTAGGGGTCCTGCCAAGTACTTGTTCAAGTAATTTCATTTGTGTCATTATTCCATTGTTATATTTCTGTTATGAAGGTGTCATTTAGTTCTAGGCAGTGACTTGGGCTCTGGGCCTAAAAAAGTGGCTCAAATCCCAGGGACATAGGCACAACATTGGGTAGAAAAGTCCCTAGATGCTGGCATTCCATGCTGTGGGAGTGTCTAGAGCCCTTTGGACACATGCATGCCCATATCAAGGGAGCACCCAGGACTGTAATGGTTTAAAAACTTAGTGGGACCCAGGGGCTGGTTACCTAAGAGGTTGGGATGACTCCTAGGAGTCATGTTGCTGATGTGGAAGGTTTGTATGGTGTGTTTCCATCGGCTCCACTTCCTTAACGTGACTTAGGAGGTCCAATCATATCATAGTAACTTCTCGTCACAATTTTACCCTGGTTGGCCAGTTACTTGGACAGATGTGGGATGAGGGTATTGCACAGTGGTATCAAAGCATGGTTCACCCCTCAGACTTGATGGGTGGTGTGTTCGTCATGCAATCATGTCAGTTGCATATGTGTTCGTTATTCTTTTATTCCATGTGCTTGTTGCATTTGCATGGTGTTGATCATGGTTGTAGTGATGTCAACATGTAGGTTGATGGTGTTGTTATGGAATGTGTTGTCATGAGTGTATGGTTGTATATGCATTTGTTATGCATGTCAGCGTCTATAGGTTTTTGTGCATGCATTGTTAGGTTTATGGTTATGCATGCATAATAGGTTAGATATGCATTGCGAGGTCATTGGATCTAGTTATGTCATCATGATGTAGTTGTTATGTTAGGATTCTAACATGTTGACTGAGATAGAGCAGGAGATGCATACCATCAAAGTGAAGTTGCAACATTGGACCGCGAGGCAAGAGCATGTCGTCATACAGGTTTGTATGTTGGGCATGCAAGTATGTAGGTTAAGGATTATTATATGCATTATGGTTATGTGTATGCCTTTCATTTTATTAATGTTATGGTTACATACATGATAGATGCTAGTTGATTAGCATAGTCATATGCACATGTGTCAAATAGTCATGAATGATAGTAATTTGTGGTTGTATGCATTGCTATTATTGTTTTAGGTTAGATAACTTGATGATTATGTTATATGTTGTTGATGTATGTTATAGGTTAACTTTTTGTTGTTATATGCTAGAAACTTGATGGTTAGGGATACTATATTAATATCTTGATGTTATATGTATCATACTAATTGGGATTGGTCTATGCAAATGGTTAGGGTTATGACATTCATGTATGAGTTAATATGTTGTGATATTATGTCATACTAATCTAGACTGACTGTGCAGATGTGATTGTTATGTATGAATGATAATTGCTTTATGAGTTTATGATGTGAAAATGTTAGATAATGACTATTATGGATATTGTGGCCTTATTTATGTTTGAGTTGATATGTTGTGAGGTTATATCTTGCTAATCTAGATTGATAGTGCAAACAAGATAGCCTCCCCTGAGATACATTAGGGTATGAGTTTTCTTATGTCATCGTTTGGTGTTTGAATGTTTGACTATGTTGTTTATTTTGTGTTTGAGTGTTTGGTGTCTATTATATCGTCTATCTGTTGTTTGAATGTTTGATTACTTGAATGATATGAGTATGTGTCTATAATATTTATTGCTGAAATGATCTTGTTTTAATATGGTTGTACTAATACATATGTGTTGAGACAACTGATATGTACTTGAGTTAAGTAGGTGATAGTTATAGCATTATGTATTATGGTCGATGGATGTGAGTTGATTGTTGATTATGACATGTGTTTTAGACTTGGTAAAGGTTGATCTTTGGAATGTGAAATTGACATGTGTCAGTAGTTGCAAGGAAACATGCTTGGTATTAGCTTGACAAGGTAATAGTTGATGTGTTATATAACTAACAGTTGGGTAATGTGACAGTGCATAGTAAGACTTTATTGCAACAAAGTAGAAAGGTAAAATAAAGGAATTGGGCAAGAATTCCTTTAGCTATGTTTCAAAACCCTAATTACAAATGAATGAGTGCTTTGCATACATGAAGTCTTCTTAACCTTGAATGTGTCTGGAATTATGTGGATATATGCTATACTCATTATTGGGAATGGGTTCCCCAAGAACATTTTTGGGGCTAAAAGCCCATGTTTTGGGATAATTTTGTAATAAAGTTGTAAAGTCTCCACATTTTGTGATGGCAGAGTGCGAAGGTGTCAAGAGTCATAAAGGGTTGTCTGCCCTTATTTTGTAAAGTGGCAAGTCGTCTGTAAAGATCAGCGGACTGTGGGATTGTATAAAAAGGATCTAAGTAAGTAAGCTCTAAGTAGTTAAGTTAAGAGAAGTAACAAATAAAGTAGCGAAGTAGAGTGGAGAAGTCTAAGTGTTCTCGGGTCTTAGCGTAGGTAGAGGCTCTATAGCTAAGTGCATAGAGGCCTAGGTTGGCAGTCTACAATTGAGTGCGTGGACCCCTATAGTTGTGTGCACAGGGCGGATAGAGTCTATATTAAACTGGAAAATATTAATAAAGAGAAGTATTCTGCAATTACTGTGTATTTAGTTCCTGTTATTGCATTTGATTATATTGCGTTTTGGTTTTAATTTACAATGTTTATTTGATGCGCGAATATATGTGATTGTATCAGTTAATTGAATGCAAGTAAGGATATCAGTTTACGTGGTGCTAACTGTGATTAATTAGTAAGATAAGTAAAACATTTGAGATAACTTGGGAACCTATATAATACATTGTCATAGTTGTGCGAAAGTACCTGGACCACGGATTAGGGTTGCACGAAGGTCAATCGTACACCTTCGCGGAGGTACTGAAGGTCAGAATAAAGGGTAGACTGACAGAGCCCTAAGGCTTAGCGACCCATGTGAAATTAGGGGCAGAGGGTTTAAACCGACATCACGACCATCTCAGGGTGCAAAAACTTGATTCTAGCATCCCCCCATACTGCTTCGAGTGAGACTTCGGTCCGCGCTCCATGGGATGATGCTCAAAGGGGCATAAGTGTAGGGATTTGTTTGGCTAACTAACGCTGAACCTGGGTCAGGGCCCACTAAGCCAACAAATGGTTCGCCTATTGGGAACGAGTTCCCCCAAGAGTAGTTTTGGGGCTAAAAGTCCATGTTTTGGGATAATTTTGTAATAAAGTTGTAAAGTCTCCGCATTTTGGGATCACAGAGCACGAAGGTGTCAAGAATCATAAAGGGTTGTCCACCCTTATTTTTTTAAGTGTCAAGTCGGTTGTAAATATCCACCCATGGTCCGCGGACCATGGAATTGTATAAAAAGGAGCTAAGTAAGTAAGCTCTAAGCAGTTAAGTTAAGAGAAGTAAGGAAGAATGTAATGAAGTAGAGTGGATAATTCTAAGTGTTCTCAGGTCTTAGCGTAGGTAGAGGCTCTGCAGCTGAGTGCACAGAGGCCTAGGGTGGAAGTCCGCAACTGAGTGCATGGACCCATGTAGATGTGTGCCAAGGGTGGATAGAGTCTGTATTAAACTGGAAGATATCAATAAAGAGAAGTATTCTACAATTATTATGTATTTAGTTCCTCTTAATGCATCTGATTATATTGTGTTTTGGGTTTAATTTACAATGTTTATTTGATGCGCGAATTTATGTGATTATATCGGTTAATTGAATGCAAGTAAGGATATCATTTTACGCGATGCTAACTATGATTTATTAGTAAGATAAGTAAAACACTTGAGATAACTTGGGAACCTATAAAATACATTGTCATAGCTACGCGAAAGTACCTAGACCACAGGTTAGAGCTACGCGAAGGTCAATTGTACACCTTTATGGAGGTACTAAAGGGCGGAATAAAGGGTAGACTGATAGAGCCCTAAGGCTTAGTGACTTGCGCGAAAGTAGTAGCAGAGGGTATAAACTGACATCACGACCATCTTCGGATGTGGAAAATTGGTTCCAGCATCCCCCCATATTGCTTCAGGTGAGACTTCAGTCTGTGCTCCACGGGATCATACCGAAAGGGCCAGTAGTGTAGGGATTTGTTTGGCTAACTAACGTTGAACCTGGGTCAGGGCCCACTAAGCCAACAAATAGTTTTCCTGTTGGGAACGGGTCCCCCCAAGAGTAGTTTTGGGGCTAAAATCCCATGTTTTGGGATAATTTTGTAATACATTTGAAAAGTTTCCACATTTTGTGTTCGCGGAGCGCAGAGGTGTCTGAAGTCATAAAGGGTTGTCCGCCCTTATTTTGTAAAGTGTCAAGTCAGCTGTAAAGATCCACCGGACCATGGGATTGTATAAAAACGATCTAAGTAAGTAAGCTCTAAGTAGTTAAGTTAAGAGAAGTAAGGAAGAAAGTAGCAAAGTAGAGTGAAGAAGTCTAAGTGTTCTTGGGTCTTAGCGTAGGTATAGGCTCTACAACTGAGTGCCCAGAGGACTAGGGTGGAAGTTCGCAACTGAGTGTGCAAACCCCTGCAATTATGTGCACAGGGAGGATAGAGTCTATATTAAACTGGAAGATATCAATAAAGAGAAGTATTCTGCAATTACTGTGTATTTAGTTCCTCTTAATGCGTCTGATTATATTGTGTTTTGGGTTTAATTTACAATGTTTATTTGATGTGCAAATATATGTGATTGTATTGGCTAATTGAATGCAAGTAAGGATATCAGTTTATGCAGCGCTAACTTTGATTAATTAGTAAGGTAAGTAAAACACTTGAGATAACTTGGGAACCTATACAATACATTTTCATAGGTGTGCGAAAGTACCTGGACCACGGGTTAGGACTGCACGAAGGTCAATCGTACACCTTCGCGGAGGTATTGAAGGGCAGAATAAAGGTTAGACTAACAGAACCCTAAGGCTTAACGACCTCTGCGAAAGTAGGGGCAGAGGGTATTATGGTGAAGTAAAATTATAAGTGCGGACACAAACAAATTCCTATAGCTTGATAATGAGTCTAGCCACAACAGATACATTCCATGGAATATTTCCTTAGGTTAGAACCAATTAAGAGGGCCTACCTCTTAGTATGCTTATCCTGTTTGATGATGTCCTAGCTTGTTCACTCCAACTATCTCTCGCTTCCTTCTTTAAGCACCCGAAACAAGTAAACAACATCAAACAACAACCATAATAATAAACAAATTGTAATTCAACATACTTAACAAGTCAAGAAACATTAAGCCATGAATATGTAAGATGAAAAATCATGTACGAAATCAATCGATAGTTTCATATATATTGAATCAAAGAGAGATTACAACCATTGTCTTGACATTTTTGTTCTCCTTTGACAAGACCAAGTTCCCGCACACTTCTACTAGCATTCCATGATGGCCTCAATCAACAATAGTTTTAAGGCTCTTCCCTTTAGGCTTCACTCCAAACAAAATCACACTTCTCCCTCACACAACTAGATAGCTACAACTATGAATAGCTTGTTGTTTTACTCCAAACCAAAATAGCACTAACACATCAACATTAACACTAGCTTGTGCTTCGGAAGAACGAAGGTTTATATAGGATGAATGGATGGGAGATGGATCCTCTTCTTGTAGGAGAAGGTCTTATCCCTTGAGGTAGTTCCATCATTATAGGGGAAAGGAGCCCAAACTGACAACCTCAACCCCATCTGGCCAAACCATTTACTAGACTTCCGTTACGAAGCTTATAGAGCTGGAAGCTTCGACTCCTAATTTAAAAAATTTTCCATAACAGGACTAGCGCGACTGGAACGTAGCTCAGTCACTCCAGTTGGGGCTAGGGATAGTGCTAATTTCTGCACATCAGCGTGAGGAAGACAAGGGCCATTAGCGCCGGTCTTGTAAACTAGGAAAAACAGCAGTTCCAGGGGAAATGGTGCAAAAGGGAATTGATCTGCTCATGAGAGGGACACAATGGGGGTGTCTTCATGAAGGGAAAGCATGTAGGGTTCACTGTAGAGGTCCTCCAATATCAAGGAATGGGGAGTATAGGGACAGTGGAAAAATGTTGTGTAACAAATGCCCCCTAAAGCATGAAGGCTAAACTAGAGTGGGATGAAATTATTTATGTAAATGGATCCAGGTATGGGCGCAACCATCCGTCAAAGAGGATCATAATGAAACAAAGGTATGGTCGTAGCCATCTAATAATGAGAACGATCACATATGATAACTCATGGTATGGTCACAACCATCCATCTGAAAGAGACATGTATATCAACATAACCATGTCACATTACTCCGCAACTTGGACTTTTGTGATCTGAGCCCAGGGTCTTGCGCTCCAACATGACCTGATCAAAGTACAAATTCTAACATGTGAATAGATGTGTTGGCATTGAACATGCTAGAAAGTCACTTGATTACCAGTCAACGATGTAAATTGTTAACAAGCCCGAGAGAAACCACCAATAATGACAATGGTCCTCAAGGTACTAGCAGCACAATCCACGGAATGTGAATAGAGGAACTAAAGTTGAACACTTGTGAAATCACTCAATTGAAAGCAAATGATGTGAACTTTTCATCAAGTGCGAAGAATTTTCCATTAGGGCATGAAAGCTCTAAGGTACTAGAAGGGAGTCTCTCGGTCAACTTCCTGGATAATGAGCTGAAGTCGATGGGAAACGACCATGTCGAAGGAGGGCCATAATGTTTTCCACATCATTGACATGAGACAAAAGGATGAAAAATGATTTTGGATGATATAGAGAATAAGAGGTAAGTGTAAGTGCAGAAGGACAACTCTTGAACATATCGACGACACGACTGGAAGTTTGGCAGCTTTTGGATCCATAGGATCGGTGGTCATGATGATGTGGTAGAGATCAAATGGAAGGAAAAAATGAATGGCCCAACCCAGGAAGGTCAACGATACAATGGAGGATTTCCCAACCTGACACAAAGCAGAAAGTGTCATGTTCAAGAGTGAGCTACCGACACAACTGATTAGATTTCCAAATTTCCCCCCAGCATTTCTGGCAGGTACCCCAATTATTTTTTAATCGCAAGCTTGAAGGGGATATCATATTCTTGCACTATAAGTTCATCCTTCAGATGAATTTGACCCAGTACGTGTTGAACCACAGAATTACTCTCATCTTGACATTTTTTCCTCACCTTTTTCCCTCACTTTCTCATAAGATTACAAACCTAATCAATGATAAGTGCTAGGTTTTGTCTTAAGGAAAGCATTAAAATGATCACCATATTATATTTTCATGTTCTTGCTATATGAATATATTTTTGCAAATTAGCTATAGAACGTAGCCTATTCTGCAACTAACTGTAGATTCCATAGCTACTCTCATGGTTTAGTAGGTTCCAGGTTTCAAATGAAGAATTGGGCCACATGGGCATTTCTAGAATCATCTCCACATGGATTCTATCCTATTCTCTCAATCCAGATCGACAGAAAAGCAAGCCTAAGGTCATGGTCAAAGATGGAGTCAAAATACATTATTCGAAAGAAGTAGGACCCTTGATTTTTTCTTTCGTAGCTAATCAAGTGTCTAACAGTTATGTTGCAAATTTAATTCGAATTAGCCACCTGTAGCTTGTCAAAAGTTTAAACAGTCCTATTGCAATTCGAATTAGCCACATGTAGCAAGTTTTTCTCATAAACAGTCATGTTAGATTTAATTCAAATTAGCCACCTGTAGCAAGTTTATCTCATAAACAGTTATGTTATTTTCCTATAAATATCGGTTTCATGGAACTGAGAAGTAGTTAGAAGTTAGAAGGAATTACGTTAAGTTTAGGATTTTTGCTGATACCCTGTATTCAAACTTTATTTTTTTATAATACAAACTTCATGTTTCCAATGATCATTTAAAGTGCAACCTTAACTAGCTAGAATTCTAGCCACGCCAGTTGCAAAGGACCCCTGCACTGAAGAAGGTTTTTCATTTGTTGTTTTTAGTTCAATTTCCATTACTCTGTTTTTAGCAAATCTGTTTTCTAAATTAGGATGATATTTCATTTCATTTTTTAATCAATAGCATAATGATGAATCACAACTGTGCAGCCTTGTTCTTCTAAGATTTTTCATGGAGGAAAACAACTTTGTTTCCAAACTAAATTAAGATTGAAGTAATAAGAATACACAGTTGCTTAGTTTTCTTACTGTTTTTTCATTCATTTTCTTAGAACATAATTGTCAATTAACTGTGTTAATAGATGTTTTCAAAATCCATTTCAAGATAATGATGATCCTAAACTAAATGGTTGAATGTCTAATTCATACAATGATTGAATTTACTCAGTACATTGTTATTTTCCTAGGAACTTAGGAACTAAGGTATAATTGATTTCTTGCACAACACTTCAAGAGGGTAATGCTTCACATTTGAATGTTGGAGAAAGTAAAAAATACATTAGTTGTTTATAGTTATTTTTACATGCTTTTACCTTTTTGCTTTCAGATCCTCACTTAGTTGCATCACTGATATTCCAAAAAATCATTTCAAGGAGATTGATTTAATCATATTCCAAAATTGAATGGTTGAATTTTTAATGAATGCAATTACCGAGTTACCTTCTGCATCAATTTCATTCTTGGTTTTAAGAATTAGATCCATAGATTAGGACTAATGGTAAGATGAGATAGATGCTTTTTTTATATTAGGTTCTAACTAGCCAACAATTCTTGGTCCATTTTTAGGAAATTAGATTAACTTAGGAACATTTCCTTTCCTTTAAAATTCATTAGATTCACTTAAATTTTCTCATAGTTTTAAGTTGTACATCGTTAGACATCAAAGAATAGAAACCCCCCAAAAACAACATAAAATACAAAACAACGAAGTAAGAAAAAGGTTAACTAAGCACATATAGTGCACCACACTTCGTCAGCTTACAAACCTTGGTTGATAATTTATGCAAGCAATTAAGGACACTAAATTGAATAAAAATTTTGGCATCGTTGCCGAGGAAGTGTAATTAGGTAACTTCATCTCTTACATCTAAAAAATGATATGCGTAGAGAAAGATACTCAAGGGGTAGATTCATAGCTAGAGGCAGGAGTTTAACTCCTACAACACCACTTACTCCACTAAGACTAAGAATAGATACACCTCCATCTCAAACTCATATTCCACATTTCACTAGCCATAGACTTCCTGAAGTTCTAAGATCATAAATCCAATTAAGAGGATCTCCTACTTCATCTACTGAGGTAGTCCTGGAGGAAGAAAATCTTGGATATCCAACAGAAGGAGTAGCCTTTTTCACTTCTACAGGGGAACACATTTTAGCCGAAGAATTAGAAATTCCTATATCAAAGGGAGAAGTAGAACTTTTCTTCCACATACCATTTATAGAGGAACCAGAGGAAGAGCAATTAACCTTGCAGGTTGATTCTTATATTAACCCTAAAGAACCTATAATGGCAGGAAGAGAAGAAGAAGGAGGGGGAGTTCCGAATGGATAATTTATACTATTTGAAGGAGGAAGAGGTAGAGGAAATAATGGAGAAGGTAGAGGAAATAGGGAAGTTGATAATTCTTTTAGATTCCCTATAGTTGATGAAGAAACAAATGCCACAATGAAAAATATCTCACCTTCTGTCCTCCCAAATTTTCATGGATTAAAAAGTGAATATCTTGAAACCTTTTTATTTGAATTTGAAGTCTTGTGCAGAACTTATGATTATTTACAAGACTCTCGAAAACTCAAATTGTTTCCTTCAACATTGAAAGGAGCTACTTTAAAATGGTTCATGGGATCAGTCACTCAGTCTATTAGAACATAGAATGACATGAAGAAAGAATTTTTGGACAAGTTTTTGGATTATTGCATGCCTATCAATCACAAAGATGAAGTGTTTAAAATGGTGCAAAGAGAGGATGAAAATTTGGAGGATTTAATTGAAAGATTCAACTATAACTTAAAAAGAGAAAAAATGGATAACTTAGATCAAGATACTTTAAAATCTCTTTTATTAAAAGTCATTGGAGATGAGTGGATAAACATCCTTAACATGATGGGGAAGGGAGATATCTCTCAACTCCCATTAAGTGACATTGGAGAATTATGTGTTCATATCTCAAGAGGAAAATCCAAAACTAGGAAAGGTCCAAGAGATCCCTCTCTTGTTAGAGTGAATAAATCTGCAACTGGATCAGTGAGTAGGGAAGACATTGGAAACATGACTGATGAATTTAAAATAGATATTCTAGGGAGTCTTAGTGAACAGATAGACACCATTAAGTTACAAAACAAGAAGAAAACTGAGACTGATGCTTTAGCTATTTTCTGTCCCAAATGCAAAAAGAAGCATGCTTTAAGAAAATGCCTTTTGGATGCAAAAATCATAGAGACTTGTGTGATTTGTTCAAAAACCATGAGACCAAGAGTTGTCCTTCAATTCCTGGTCTTAAGGCTATTTTTCAAGAGGAAACAATTTCAAATCCAACAGAATCTCTTTTCTTTGTCTCTAGAAGACCTTGGCAAGGGCCACAAAACTAGGGTTTTAACAACCAAATGTATATCAACCCCCACCAGAATTCTTGGTAGCAACCTTGGCCTCAATCTCAATCTCAATCTCAACCTTGGGCTCAAGGAGTGCAAAATCCCCATGGACGATTCTCTCAATACTATCAATATACTCAATCATATCCAAGATATCCTCCCCAACAAATTCCTCAACAAAATCAACAGAAACAACTCCAAAACCAAAATCCTCAACTTTCACTACCATTCCCACAAATACCAAATCAGTTACCTTCCCAACCATTACCAAACCCCAACAATAAAAATCCCTAGAATACCTATATGGTGGAAGGACAACAATTTTCAACTTATATGATCAATCCTTTAGATCTCAATGATGTCCAACTGAGATCTGGTAGGATATAGAAAAGAAAAGGCCTTCTATAGCTATTCAAGAACAAGACAATTTTGAAGAAGATTCTCTATAACCAAATAAAAGTTTTGAAGGAACATCTCTTCAAAACTAGAATACTGAAAATGAAAAATAGAAAGAACCAATAAAATCAACTCCTATCATAGAGAAACCATCAATATCTACTTCTACACCTCCTTTTCTTGAAAGATTACAAGTTGATAGAGGGGTAAAAAGCATATTATGTTGCCTAATTATGATTTTCTAGATGAATTGAAAAATTTTTGTATCAAAATCCCTCTGTTACAAGCCATTAAGGAGATTCCAATTCTCGCTAAAACAATAAAGGAGTTGAGCATGAAGAAACCAGGAAGAAAAACAAAAGAAATAAAAAGAATTCAGCTGGTAGGAAAAATAGCAGACATAATGATGGGAAAAATTGCCATACAAAAATATGTATATCCAGGAAGTCTAGTTGTAAAAACACATATCAATGGAGTTGAAATTCTGAATACATTGATTGATTTAGGAGAAACAGTAAACATCATGAGCAAACAAACCATGGAACAACTCAAGCTTCCTAATCTTCTTTATACACCTACATTACTGCAATTGGCAGATAGATCTGTAATCAAACCAGATGGTGTGTTAGAAGATATTTTAGTGTCCTTAGACTCTTGGGAGTACCCTGTTGATTTTATGATCTTAACCCCTAAGAACAATCTAGGAGGATATTCACTTATATTAGGAAGACCTTGGCTAGCTACAGTTGATGCTTTCATTAGCTGTAGATCTAGTGATATGCATATCTTTGAGGGTAAATCAACTAAGAAATTAACTCTATATCCTCCAACAAGAACAATCACAGTAGTTGACAAAGAATAGATTGATGATGAAAATGATATTCATCCTCTCTTTACTATTTCAACCATTAGTGAAGATAGTCAAATCTTAAACAATGGAAATTTTTGAATCATCTCCAGAATATGAACATGATCAATTTCAATAAAAATCCAACATTGAATATTTGTCATCTAGGAAAATGTCTCTTTATTCTATGGAAGAATTTTGTAGCTCTACAGTTGAAATATTTTCAAGGAAAACATTGAACATAAACAATAACTTGGGAAAATTACAACAGGAAAAGCTAATCAAAACATTACAACAATATTCTTCTACATATGCATGGGAATACACTGGCATGAATGAAATTAGTCCTAAGACATGTATGCATCACATCTACATTGAGGAAAATTGTGAACCTATCAGACAACCTCAAAGAAGGATGAATCCAAATCTTAGGGAAATTGTGAAAGAGGAGTTGCAAAAATTGCTGAATGTAAACTTCATTTACCCAATTTCATATAGCCAGTGGGTTTCTCCTCTAGTGATTGTGCCTAAAAAGAATGGTAAATGGAGGGTATATATTGATTATCGAGAATTGAATAAAGCTACCCTAAAATATTATTTTCCTTTGCCCTTTATAGATCAAGTGTTAGATACATTAGCAGGTAAGAAGTATTTCTCATTTTTGGATGGTTTTAGTGGTTACAATCAAATTCAGGTAGCACCTGAAGATCAAGATAAAACCACATTCACCTGTCCATGGAGAAGTTATGCCTACCGAGCACTTCCTTTTGGATTTTGCAATGCACCTGCAACATTCCAAAGATCAAAACTAGGAATCTTTTTCTGATCTAATACATGATTGTGCAGAGGCGTATATGGATGACTTTACAGTTTATGGGAATACATTTGAAGAAGCTTTGGAAAATTTCGAAAAAGTTCTTAAAAGATGTAAGGAAGCAAACCTTTCACTAAGCCATGAAAAATGTTTTATGATGTTTACAGAAGGGTTTGTTTTAGGACATCATATTTTAGGAGATGGAATTAAAGTTGATAAATCTAAAGTTGAATTCATCTCTAAACTATCAATTCCAAGTTGTCAAAAGGATGTTAGAAGTTTTCAAGGATTCACAGGATACTATAGAAGGTTTATAGAAAATTTCACTAAACTAGCATCCCCACTCTTCAAATTACTCAACAAAGATTGTGAATTCAATTGGAATATTGATTACCAGTTGGCATTTGAGACTTTTAAAAGAAAAAAGTTCTGAAGCACCCATCTTAAGAGGTCAAAATTGGAAACTACCTTTTCATATTTCAACAAATGCTTTAGATATAGCTCTGGGAGTTATATTAGGACAAAAAGATTTGATCCCTTATGCCATCTATTACACAAGAAAGAATTTGACTCCCATTGAGTTAAATTACACTGTAATTGAAAAGAAATTCTTAGTTGTTGTTCATGCTATCAACAAGTTCAGACATTACATAATAGGATATGAAACCTTTGTTCATACAGATCACTCTGCAATTAGGTACTTAATGAATAAACCTATTACTAATGGCAAAGTTACAAGATGGTTATTACTCCTTCAAGTATTCAACATCATTGTCCTAGATAGACCTGGAAAACAAAACAGAGTTGCTGATTTCTTGTCTAGAATTCAAAATATCAAAGGTGAAACTCCAGTTGAAGATAAATTTCCTGATGAATATCTTTTTGCGGTAACTACTCAGACCCCTTGGTTTGCATATATTTCCAATTACTTAGTCACGAGAAAATTACCTTCACATTTGTTTCCTAAGGAGAAGAGTAAAATAATTCAAACGAGTGCAAGTTACTCATGGATTACTAATGAATTGTATAAAACAGGTCTAGATCTCATGATCAGAAGATGTGTTCGAGAAGATGAAATGCCCGGAATTCTTAAGGCATGTCATGATGAACCTTGTGGTGGACACTTTGCTGACAAGAGTACAGCCTATAAAATCCTTCATTTAGGATATTATTTACCCTCCATCTTTAGAGATGCCAAAGAATATGCCAAAAGGTGTGATAGCTGCCAAAGGGTAGGAAAACCTGCTCATTCAGATGAAATGCCACTACAAACTCGCATACTCATTGAACCTTTTGAAAAATGGGCCTTGGATTTTGTTGGACCAATTAATCCTCCATCTAAACAAAAGAAGTATATTTTGGTATGCACTGATTATGTCACTAAATGGGTAGAGGCTAAAGCATTACCTTTTTCTAATGAAAAATTTGTAGTTAATTTTCTTTTTGAAGACATCTTCACTCGTTTTGTGTTCCAAGAGAAATTGTGACAGATCAGGGATCTCAATTTACATCTAAAATGGTGGAAAGGCTTGAGGAAGATTACAAGATCAAACACAGAAATTCTACTCCTTATCATCCGCAAGCAAATGGTCAAGTTGAATCTACCAATAAGGTGATTGAAGGAATTCTCACTAAGACTGTACATCTACATAGAAGAGATTGGGCAAAAAGGCTTCCTAAAGCCTTATGGGCCTATAGAACTACATGGAGGAACACAATAGGACATACTCCCTATAAGCTTGTTTATGGGAAATAAGTCTTGTTCCCCATAGAGTTTCAAATCAAAACCTTCAAGATGGCAGTCCAATTGGGACTGGATTTATCAGAAGCACATAAACATAGATTGGAGAAACTCAATGAGGTTGATGAAATCAGGCAAGATGTAGTTCAAAGAACCAGTTTAGTCTAGCAGCAAAGGGCTAAATGTCATTATAAGTATATCAAGGAGAAGAAGTTTCAATTAGGGGATTGGGCACTTTTGTTTGATTCAAAATTCAAAGATTTTCAAGGAAAGTTTCAGACTCATTGGCTTGGGCTGTATGAGATTGAAGAAGTATTTAATAATGGAGCAGTGAGAATAAGGACAATAGATGAAATAAAGGTACCTCTTCTTGTAAATGGTCATCAGTTGAAGATATATCATAAGCCAATTTCAAGAGAGGATTTTATCAAGATTTTCCAAGATAACACTGAAATGAAGTTGGTGAAGAAGGATTCTTCTTCTCCACTAACTTAGTTTTTATCTTTCCTAGATCTATAAATGAATGTAGCTTTATGTCACTACTTATTACAGAAAGGAAATGGAAAATATAGGATGTCAGAAATCTCTTATTTTCACCCTATATTTTCTGTATAAGTATGCCAATTAATGATTGGTTTCATACTTATACATTTTATTATTATTATATATATATATATATTGGCATACTTATACAGAAAATATAGGGTGAAAATAAGAGATTTCTGACATCCTATATTTTCCATTTCCTTTCTGTAATACGTAGTGACATAAAGATACATTCATTTGTAGTTCATAATCTGCAAATTCATTTCATTTTACAATCTCATTCCATCTCACCGCATTTTCATTTTATTTTATAGTTTCATTCCATCTCACTCCACTTTCATTCCATTTCACTGTCATATTCCATTTCCATTTCATTTCACATTCATGTTCCATAGCCATACTTCCTTTTTATCATGTTCCGTAGCTGATTCCATTCTGCAGCTAATTTGATTCTGCAGCCATATCTCATTCAGCAGCTTTGGCATAATTATATAGCTTACAAACAAATTATGATTGCAGGAAATTGAAGAATCTTGTTCTGAAGACCAATATCCTAAAAGGGTACCTACAGATCAACACCAAGGAAAAAAACAAACGAAAAGGTTAAGTTCTAAAAGGTAAAGTGAAAAAATTTATTTTAAATAGCAAGGTTAAAACATAAAGTGTATCTAATATGGATATTCATATGTTTCCTTTACGAATCATCATTTGATTTGATTGCAATCTCCATCATACTACATATTCGCCACATCCTCCATATTTTGTCACATAATGGTCCATAATTAACTCCCACGTTGCTTATTAATGGTCATGAATACAACATGACATACTTTTCTATGTGTCTCCAGAACCCTTACCATCTATTCATTTCATTAAAACCCGCAATTCCTTTCACCATATTCGCAGCCAATTCATTTCGTAAAATCGGGAAAGGTAATTCTGAAGGTTGAGAACTCTGCATAGTAGAAGGCATGGGGCTAATTGTCAGATTAGAACTGGCACGAGAAAATTACATGGAAGGATACCCACAGCTCAAAGAAATGTTACAGAAAGTTGGATGGCTTAAATTCATCGAGAAATTTGATGGTTTTCATAAGGAGATTACAAAAGCTTTTGCTCGATCTTTTGATGACACAGAGGTAGAAATTGGAGATAACAAGTTTGCAGTGACTGAGTCATTCATGACCAAGGCTACAAAAATTCCAGGGCATGGTGAAAGATGGTTCAAGAACAAGGAGTTCCATAATGAATCATGGAAAGTAATACTCAAAAATCCAGGTATGCATGTCTCTATTTTTAAAGAGGAATTCCCATTTCAGCTCTTAAAAGTAAGTGGAGGAACATGCTCTTGGTATTACAGAAATTTATCACTTGTGAGGGGAGGTTTGGCTGCATGTATGTCTACCATATCCGTTTACTAATGAATTTCTTAGAAAATGGATAAATCGATCTTCCTTTATTCTTGCTAAATAATTTAAGAAGGATGGCCTGAAATGTGCAAAAGTGAATATAGTTCATAGATACAAACTTGTATCATCATGGGCTGATAAAGATATTGATTGAGTTTCATTTAAAAAGCATAGGAGATACCTGGGAGAATTTCCTTATTAGAAACCATTTCCAAGAAGCACCAGAGTCACCTAAAGAAGATAATGTCAAAAGAAATATAAGAAAGAAGACTGGTATAGCTATTGAAAACAAACCTGAGTATTCATTGTAGAAAGATGATGAAAATTTAATCTCTGAAGAACTGACAGAAATTAGGAAGCAAATCAAGGCAAGAGGGAAGATAAGAAAGGATAAAAAGGTCACAAATGAGGAGAATGTAAGTCCTCCACAACTTAGAAGAAGCTCTAGACTCCGAGGTTTGGTAAAAAAAAACATCATCAAAAGGGATAGAGTTTATAAATTTAGACAAGCAAACCCTTGAACCATCTCTTGTTAACATCTCCTCTGCACATAGTCCTCAAAATTATCTTGTTCATCATTTTGAAGGTAGCCCAAGCAAAAGATCTCCAGGCATAGACCCAGTGCAGCAACAAATATTGACTATATAGAATCATTGGAGAAGACAAGTACCTCAATGAACCTAAAACCTTCTGTCAATCCACAAGAACCTCTAATTGATGCTCTCAAATAGGAAATTTATGAATTAGAGATATTGAACAGACATATCAAATAGGAGAATGAGACCTTGAAGGAACAACACAAATTGGACAAGGCAATTCACGATAATACCATTTGGCATCTAATACTATGGTATAAGAAAAACCAGAAATTGAAAAGAAAGAATAAGATTTTGAATAGAGCAGTCATTAACCTTAAGTACAAGCTTCTTATGAGAAAGCCCAGAATGACAGTCACTTCAAAGAAGAACAAAAGAAGGAAATTGGATGTACTAGCAGAGGTGTCTGAGCAAATGCATTAAGGAGAAAGAACTCACATTTTTGGCAAATTGCAGGAGGACATGAAATGATTTTGCAGTGGGGGTATGTTGAACCTCAGAATTACCCTCTCCTTGACATTTTTTCCTCACCTTTTTCCCTCACTTTTTCATAATATTACAGACCCAATCAATGATAAATGATAGGTTTTGTCTTAAGGAAAGCATTAAAATGATCACCATATTATATTTTCATGTTCTTGCTATTTGAATAGATTTTTACAAATTAGCTATAGAACACAACCTATTCTGCAGCTAACGATGGATTCCATAGCTACTCTCATGGTTTGGAAAGGTTCCATATGTCAAATGAAGAATTGGGCCACATGGGCATTTCTAGAATCATCTCCACATGGATTCTATCCTATTCACTTGGTCCAGATTGACAGAAAAGCAAGCCTAAGGTCATTGTCAAAGATGGAGTCAAAATACGTTATCCGGAAGCAGTAGGACTCTTGATTTTCTCTTTCGTAGCTAGTCAAGAGTCTAACAGTTCTGTTGCAAATTTAATTCAAATTAGCCACCTGTAGCAAGTTTTTCTCATAAACAATCATGTTAGATTTAATTCGAATTAGCCACTTGTAGCAAGTTTATCTCATAAAAAATTATGTTATTTTCCTATAAATATCAGTTGTATGGAATCGAGAAGTAGTTAAAAGTTAGAAGGAATTACGTTAAGTTCAGGGTTTTTGCGGATACCCTGTATTCAGACTTCATTTTTTTATAATACAAACTTCGTGTTGCCAATGATTGTTTAAAGTGCATGCTTAACTAGCTAGGATTCCAGCCACGTCAGTTACAGAGGGCCCCTATGCTGAAGGAGGTTTTTCATTTGTTGTTTCTAGTTCAATTTCCATTACTCTGTTTTTAGCAAATCTGTTTTCTAAATTAGGATAATATTTCATTTCAGTTTTTAATCAATATCATGATGATGAATCACAACTATGCAGCCTTGTTCTTCTAAGATTTTTCGTGGAGAAAAACGACTATTCCAAACTGAATTAAGATTGAAATAATAAGAATACACAATTTCTTAGTTTCCTTACTATTTTGTCATTCATTTTCTTAGAACATAATTGTCAATTAACTGTGTTAATAGATGTTTTCAAAAGACATTTCAAGATGATGATGATCCTAAACTAAATGGTTAAATGTCTAATTCATATAGTGATTGAATTTACTTAGTACATTGTTATTTTCCTAAGAACTTAGGAACTAGAGTATAGCGGATTTCTTGCACAACACTTCAAGAGGGTAATGCTTCACATTTGAATGTTGGAGAAATTCAAAAATACATTAGTTGTTTACAGTTAGTTTTACATCTTTTACCTTTTTGCTTTTAGATCCTCACTTAGTTGCATCACTGATATTCCAAAAAAACATTTCAAGGAGATTGATTTAATCATATTCCAAATTTGAATGGTTGAATGTTTAATGAATTCAATTACTGAGTTACCTTCTGCATCAATTTCATTCTTGGTTTTAAGAATTAGGTCCATATATTAAGACTAATGTTAAGATGAGATAGATGCTCTGTTTTTATTAGGTTCTAACTAGCCAACAGTTCTTGGTCCATTTTTAGGAAATTAGATTAACTTAGGACC
Organism: Pinus taeda; assembly: GCA_000404065.3. Classification (NCBI taxonomy): domain Eukaryota; kingdom Viridiplantae; phylum Streptophyta; class Pinopsida; order Pinales; family Pinaceae; genus Pinus; species Pinus taeda. The sequence goes on from APFE031486962.1 coordinate 58,426, forward strand.
ATTTCCTTTCCTTTAAAATTCATTAGATTCACTTAAAGTTTCTCATAGTTTCAGGTTGTACATTCTTAGACATCAAAGAATAGAAACCCCCCAAAAACAACATAAAATACAAAACAACAAAGTAAGAAAAAGGTTAACTAAGCACATATAGTGCACCACACTTCATTAGCTTACAAACCTCAGTTGATAATTTATGCAAGCAATTTAGGACACTAAATTGACTAAACATTAAGTTTAACGAGCCCTAGGAAGGAGAAGCTCATGTTCATCATGACGACAAATCCGATGTCGTTTAATATTTTAACGAGTCTGAAAAAGGTATAACTCGATATCTTTTTCATGTTTAAAGAGTTTGAAAAAGATACGGAAAAGAAAATTCCGCATGGTCCCTTTTTGTACGTTGTGTCTCTTGAGCCCGAAATGGTAGAAAAAAATACTTGAGAGAACCGCTTGACCATTTCAGTCAAGGATTACCTTTTTCGTGAATAGTGCATCCCAGCCCGAAAAATGGGTGAACTTCTACTGGGCAAACAACGTTTCGCATCTGTTAATGAGTTCTAAACGATAAGGGCTTGGCTATCTTTTCTCTTTTAAAGGATTGGAAAAGAGCTTGAAAGAGGACCCCCTATGTTATTCTCTTTTACGAGTCAAAAGGGAGAAATACTCGGCAATCTTTTCATATGAGTTTTACGAGTTGAGAAAAGAGCTTAAAGGTGTCTCATCCTAGAGGAAGAGTGGTATAAAGGGTAGCAACTGGTTCCGGTTATGGTGGAACTTCTCAAAACATGTAATGGTGAAGAGGCTAGCTAACAAAACCACTCATCGTTGCGGTTCCTCAAGGAAGGAAAAACAACCAAGTGAAAGCATATGATCGACCAAAGAGATGGTGGCGATGGCATGAAACAACCAAGGCTAATCTAGTAGAAATTAGTTGATAAAAAATGGCAATCACGAGATGTAAATCAAGCATGGGTTCATTTTTACACAAGCTTGAGCCATGGAGAACTCTGCTTGGATTTGGTTTCATGTTTACACAAGCTTGAAATGAAAAATTAGGCTTGAATAAGTTCACATGCCCCCAGCATAATGAATCAATCAAGGTACATGCCCCCCAAGCTTCATTTCAATCAACTAGATGGATGGAATGAAGGTTCACTTTCGAGATCTTGGAAAGACTCGTTTGGGGATTTTACAAGATCTTAATCAAAGACTCGATTTGGAAAAGAGAGTAGTTTCATTGTTTGAACAAGGTTGAAACAACAAAATAACTATCCTCAAACATATATTTCATTTTTTAACGAGATTGATACATGAAGAAACTTTCCTCGAGCCCCTTATTTCATTTTTTAACGAGCTTGACATAAGATGAATAACTATGCTCATGATGTTTGTTCATTACCTATAAGAGAACATAGCTCCCAAGAAGTCTTCACTAGATGGAAGAACCATGCTATGGGAGGAATACATGTCAATTGGTACCATAGATAGATCGGGTTCTAATGCACTGAGTACATAATGTACTATACCATCTATGTGTTCATCAATAGATGTGGAGACTAAACAGGTAGCCACATAATTGGCCTGTGGTGGGGAAGGTACTACTTGCAAGCAAGAGCCGATAAGGCACAAGGGTTGCAAAGGAGGCGCTTGGTGACCAATGAACGACAATTGATCAATAGTCACAATTCCCCCTTCATGCGGAAAACAAACCACACGGAAAAGTGAAGAACAAGAGCTCCCATGTCATAAACATAGTCGCGTCCAAGGAGAAGATTGAAATCTAAGGGACCTTCGACTACCATTACATCTATATAGATGTTCTTTCCTCCCAAAGTAATATGGAGCTTTAGAAGGACCCCCAAGGGTTGACTGGTACCTCTGTTGAAATCCAACAGATTTTGAGTGACAGGAACAAGCTATGGGGAGCCCAAATCTTGCCAAGTAGTAAAAGACATGATGCTAACAAACACGCCTTCATATAATATAGTGCCATGTACTACTGTATTATAGGCTTGTACTGTGATTAGGAAAGGAACATAAGATGGGAGGTGAAAAGAAGTCAATGAACCCCAATTGAAAGAGATGACAAAACTACTTGGTGGGGGTATCATATGATTACCCCCATGTTGTAGAGGAATAGAAGAAGGAATCTCCTGAACAACCAGGACATGAGGGTTACTCTTCGATTCATGAGAATCTGAGGAAACAAGAAGAACATGAGTAGTATGATCACCACTCTCTTCTAGAACAGAGTGAGCAATTGAAGGTGGAGCCAAGTCGACACTCTTTTCGACCAATGGTTTCAAGAACAGACATAAGAGAGTATTTCTTGGGAAGAGAAGGATGGGCAAGAGATGAACCCAAGTCAATCTCTTTACCAACTAGGAGAGGGTCAAAAGAAAGCCTCTGATAACTAATAGGAAGTTTAGGTTGAGGAGCTGTAAGGTTTTCCAAAACTTTGGAAGCTTTATCCATAAGAGGACGAAGGTGAAGAAGATTCTCTCCTTCACATAACCTACAGGGAAATCTAACCTTTCCCTTCTTCTTACCATCGTTAGCTGAAGGTGTAGCATTGACATGAACTCCAGAGGTTGATTAGGATGGTTAGTTCAGGTCTTGAGACCATACCTCTAAGACTCTGGGAATGCCAAGACAGTCTCGAAGGAGATGATCACCCTTACACAACTTGCAAGGAAATATGACCTTCCATGGAGGATCAAAAGGTTTTTCTATAGGAGGTGCATTTGGAGTAACAACTGCATGGTTGGCCTCTCGCTTATCTGATTTCTTATTCTTCTTATTATCCTCTTGGTTACTAGATTTGAAACTTTCACCAGGCGAGGTAGAAGAAGAGGGTGAAGAAATGGGGAAGAAGGCGAGGGGTAAACCTTAGAATCATCATGGCGTGATTCAAATAAAGGAGACATTTGGACAGGAGTCGAGACGCTCAGGACCACTGAGGTTGAAAACAACCAGAGACGCAGACCAATGGTTAACCCAGGAAGGGACAACGTTGCCATATAAGGAGCACCAACGCTTCCAAAAGAAGGAAAAGGACCAGGATGCCCATCCAAGGGGAACCCTTGACTGGTAGACTCTGGGAATGTTGCCATTGAAATCAAATTTTAAAGAAACACTAAGGAAGATAACTTTTACTAGGAATATTTCGTGGGTAGTTAATGTTAAGACAATGAAACACAACTTTTCCTTTTCATATTTTAAGAGTCGAGAAAAGGACAAAATGTGACTCTAGTCGCTTTTGGAATGAATGAGCTCGAAAGGACAAGTGCTCGATGATATTTTCAAATTTAAAGAGTTAGTAAAGATCAAAAATGACTACTCAGGGTACTTTAGGCATAAAGGATTACCAGGTAACCATGAACTGAAGAATACCTCTCGGCGAATCGAGAAGTACAGGTAGGAAATCTCCTCAAATGTTGTGTTCGGTGTATCATGTTTACAAGGTGGTAGACTCGGTTTCCAACAAATAAAGGATTGCAGACCTAGTGGGGTCTCCCTTTATATACACGATGGTATGGGGAGCACAAGTCCATACTAGCACTATCTATTGCCAAAGAGAACAACAGCTACTAGGTTTAAAGACGCAGGAACACGTCTCTAGCCTAGACCACTAAATGTCAGCATTAAGTTTCAATGCTTCCTTAGGTTAAATCAATAATTTTAACAGTTGATCTTGATTTATGTTTCAATTACAAGGCCCTATTGCTATCATTTGACAAAACTCTTACATGCAACTATATGAGAAAAGAGATCTTTGTCTTCGATGAAAGCTAACGCTAATTGAGGGATAGAGAGCACACAATCAATGCAACAATAAAAGAATGGAAACTTTCACTAATACAATCCTAAATGCACTTAAACTTCCCTTAACAACAAAAGAAGTTTCATTTCATTTCCTATGCTTATGATGATGCAATTCTAGCTTCTAAATGACGCTACTAATGCAATATTTTCGCTTAAGTAAACTAGAATGATGTTCTTCTTTTCATAAAAGGCAAAATGAATCTTTCACATAAAGCACTTTAATGAATATTTTCACAATTCTGAACAAACAAGCATCAATCAAATCCAAGCATGATAAATGAAACCAGAAACAACTTCTTCCCTGAATCAAACCAACCAAACACATAAATGCTTCAATCGAGAAACCAATTAATGTATTATATGCTTGGAAAGAGAAAAGAGACACTCGAAATAAGAGAACAAATGGGACTCTTTCACTCATTCTATGAAAAATGAAGCAAACAAAGCATCCTAGTCACTTCTGTGAGGAAGAAGAGAGTCTGAGGGTCAAGACACACTAGCACTGGAATGGGAGAAATTTTATTTTATTGTATTTTTTAACTCATAGACTAGAGTGACTTTTGGGCCCAAAGTAGCGCCGATTGGCACAACTGACATGACTTTCAAGCTAAAACTAGCGCTGATATGCCTAATCGGCGCGACTGTTTGGCCAAAAAAAGCGTTGATCGAGGGATTAAAAAATAAATAAAAAATAACTTCACACAGGGTTAGACTTAACACATTAAAGGGTGGGCTAAACCAAGCAAGTACACAAACCAAGCTAAATGAAGCTCTCTATTCAAGGAGAAAATAGTCTAAAAGACTTACGGGGTCAAAATCATGAGAGAAAAACACACTGGCCAGGATTGGGGACAAACCCTAATCTTAACTTACAGGCATCAACGTGACTACCTAACTAACAACAAGTGCTAGAGGCTAGTCGGTGCCACTGTTTCTCAGCATATCACACTGATCAGCGTGACTGTCAGTAGATTAAGCGTGTTGATTGAGGGAGCCAAGGATTTTTTTTTTTTTTTGAAATAGAGACTAGATATGCTACTATGAATTTCAAACTCAGCCCAATAAGCAGGAGAAAAGAAACATAACCAAAGGGAAAAAGTGGAACTAGAAAAGTTCACATGAAATCATGAAATCTAAGACAAACAAAAGGATTGGTTCCTCAGTGGAGTCACCAATTTGTGGAGACAAAACGGGTAAAATTATAAGTGCATACATAAACAAATTCCTTTAGCCTAATGATGGGTCTAGCCATAATAGATACATTCTATGGAATATTTCCTTAGGTTAGAACCAATTAAGAGGGCCTACCTCTTAGTACGCTTATCTTGTTTGATGATGTCCTTGCTTGCTCGCTCCACCTATCTCTTGCTTCCTTCTTCAAGCACCTGAAACAAGTAAACAACAACAAACAACAACTGTGATAATAGACAAATTGTAATTCAACCTACTTAACAAGTCAAGAAACATTAAGACATGAATAGGTAAGATGAAAAATCATGTAGGAAATCAATCGATAGTTGCATATATATTGAATCAAAGAGAGATTACAACCATTGTCTTGACGTTTTTGTTCTCCTTTGACAAGACCAGGTTCCTGCACACTTTTGCTAGCATTCCATGATGGCCTCAATCAACAATAGTTTTAAGGCTCTTCCCTTTAGGCTTCACTCCAAACCAAAATAGCACTAGCACACCAACATTATCACTAGCTTATGCTTGGGAGGAATGAGGGTTTATATAGGATGATTGGATGGGATATGGATCCTCTTCTCATGGAGAAGGTCTTATCCCTTGAGGTAGTTCCATAATTATAGGGGAAAGGAGCCCAAACTAACATCCTCGACCCCATCCAGCCAAACCATTTACCGGACTTCCATTACGAAGCTTCTAACGCTGGAAGATTCAGCTCCTAATTTAAAAAACTTTCCATAACAGGACCAATGCAACTGAAATGTAGCTCAATCTCTCTAGTCAGCACTAGGGATAGTTTTAATCTTTGCACATCAGTGCGAGGAAGATAAGGGCCATTAGCGTCAGTCTTGTAAATTGGGAAAAACAAAAGTTCCACGGGAAATGGTGCAAAAGGGAATTGATTTGCTCATGAAGAGGGACACAATGGGGGTGTCTTCATGAAGGGAAAGCATGTATGGTTCACTATAGAGGTCCTCCAGGATCAAGGAATAGGGAGTACAAGGACAGTGACAAAATGTTTTGTAACAGGTATAAACCAAAATCATGACCATCTCAAGGTGCAAAAACGTGGTTCCAACATCCCCCCATACTGCTTCGGGTGAGACTTCGGTCCGCGCTCTGTAGGCTAGTGTCGGAAGGGCCAATAGTTTAGGGATTTGTTTGGATAACTAACGTTTAACCTGAGTCAAGGCCCACTAAGCCAACAAATGGTTCAGTTTCTAGGAAAATGGCAAAACCATTAACTTGGAGCTGGAGGAGGAAGAAATTGAGGACATCTCGATGGATGATGAGGATCTTGGGGTGGAAGTGGAGGACATTGAAGTTGAGGGTTTTGACCCTATCACTAAGTTACCCGAATACCTCCCTCCGCACAAAGGCAAGACCAAAGCGCTGAAGGACATCGACGAAAGCAAGGTCACCCTGCACATACCTCTGTTGTAGGATGAGATTGTCTTTGAAGGACTGCACTTGGGGCGGCTTCGTCTGTTGAAATTGGAATATAGGGACTTAGCTGACAATGAGAAGTTCCCACACTTGGAGACAGAATAGATAATGCACCGCGTTGTTCAGACAACCACCAGGATGACTGCATTGGAACTGTGGAAGTGGCTCAGGGGTGTAGACAAAGCAGGTCTGCTCAGCCTGCTATTGGTGTCGCACTACAGTCGCACACCCATTACAGTATTGGTCATCAATATGTTGTTATGCTTGGTGCACGATGGGTGTTTGTGGCTGGAGGAGCCAATACCCATCACCGATAGGTTGATCCATAGGATCACGTGGCTACCTTATACAGGGGAGAATTCGACCATGATGTTTGGCGGAAAAGGTGGTGAGCAAGCCCTCGTGGAGGCCATGAAGGAGAAATTCAAGCTCGTGAAGAAGTCACGTGCCTATGCCATCTCGAGTATCTACGACCCAGCAGTCAAGGTGGCCATGCAAATCTTGGCAGGAAAAGTTATGCGGAAGTGTTGCATAGATGAAGTGTTGGCACCCATTGCTGCTCTAGCAGCCCAATGCACTGAAGGGGTCCAGTTTAATTGGGCACACTATCTCTACGGTGAGTTCCTTGCGAACTGTCGTGAGGCACAAGAGCTCAGCAAGACCTTCCACTAAGTGTGGCTCTTGCTGTCCATTGTGCTGGTATCCTGGGAGCTTCTGGAAGACAGTTAATTCCCCTTGGTCATGCCGGACCTACCAAATGAAGTGAAGTACACTTCACTGTGGGTGACCAAGGATGCTCAGTGCATCAAGGATAGAAAGATCTTCTAGATCTTGATGGAAATGAATATACGGATGGCTATCAATCACAAACCGCGATTGCCGCTTACTGTGTTTTCCAAACTGCAGGAGTACGTGGAGTTCAAGGTAGACTTTCAGTGCATCACGATCAAGGCACAGAAGGACCTTGAGCAGAAGTGGCATGACTTGCCTTACTTGGCAACGGATGACATGATTGATGCAATTCTTGATCGTTGGCCGGCAGAGTGGCACAATGCCTTTGACTCGGTGGTGGGGTTGAGCAAGTCCATCGAGTAGAGAAAAAAGGAGGAGGCCAAGCTCAAGTTGGCGTAGCTAGCTGAGAAGAGGAAGAAGGAGGCCACTGACAAGGCCCAGGCAGAGCGCAAAGCCGCCTAGCAGGAAGAAAAGTAGACAGGCAAAAGAGAGCGTGGCTCTAACAAAGGTGTGAGGTTGCCTTTGCCCAAAATAGAGGAAGAAACGGATGAGAAAACAGAGCAGCATGGAGCAGATATGCAGACGGCGTTGTACCGTATCAAACGTCCAAGAGAACAAGAAAAAGTGGGGCCAAAGAAGAAATCCAAGGCGAGTAAGACGTCATTGGACCCAATCACCCTAATAAAGGGAGATTTGAATGAAATTGGAGGCACGGTGCGGGCTGTCACTGTGGAGGTACTGCAGCAGTTCGAGCAGCAACAACAACAACTATTGGGGGCCATCTAGATGGGTCTGCATGAGATGAAGATCCGCGCATCACAGGCTGGCACGGTGTCCACCAGCCTCGCTATCGGTACTTCAAAAGTTGTCGAGATGCTGTGTGCAAAGGACTCCTGAGCAATAGTATTTTCGGATGGAGCACTAACCACAGAAAATGAAGCTGATAGGCCCATTGTCAGTGCCCTCAAGGGAGTGGGGTTGAACTTGGTAGGCTTCTTGGCGAGGTGCTCCACCTACTGTAGGATGGGGTGATCAGAGAGCCGAGGGCCCGCGAACAATGCGCTTTGCAGGTAATCAGTGAACAGAAGATTAATAATGTACAAATGGCCTTGCAGTGAGACACCGCCCTCACTTCCATGGTGGAACTTACTAACAGATATGTGCATGATTAAGGACGTGAGGGAAGCCTACCGAATGGTCCCTGAATTGGCCATTCCTGAGGATGTGGAGGTAGATGAATAGATCTACAAGCTTGCTATAGGGGTGCGTGATGATCACACAGAGTTGACTAAGGTTCAACTGGAGTTGAACCTACAGATTGCAGATTTATAGTTGAAGGCCTAGCCTTCAACTCCACCGGAAGTAAAGAAGCAGTGTGTAGAGGCGATAAACAGTGCAGTAGCAGACTACACACGGCTGTTTGAACAGTCGTTCAAGGTCCTGACGAGTTTACAGGAGGATCTTAATGTACATTGGTTGGAGAGAGAAGCGCGAGAACTACAGCAACACTATGATGAAGTAAAAGGTACAGTGTGCACCATCGCTCTCACGCAAAGATTGGTGAAGCTGCGAGAAGCCAAAACATTGAAGGAAAAGGTAGATGTCACACAACACAAAGAGGCAGTGCTAAAGGCGTGCTTGAAGCCCTGGTTGGATGAATCGTATTTGGTCATGGACTCCATTGAAGGCAAGCTTGCTAATCTGCAAGCGATTCAGCAAAAGCTTCAGGTTGACAGTTCAGGACGAGCGATAGAGCAGTTGGTTGAGGAAGTGAAGCAGGTGGCCGCGCAGTGCACCATCGAAGTGGCAGTCATACAGGTCAAGCTGGGAGATCTTCATCCCAAGATATTCGCACCTGTAGAGTCACTCAAGGGTGAGTCACCATGTTGGTGTTGGGGGCCTATTGGGAACGGGTTCCCCCAAGAGCAGTTTTGGGGCTAAAAGCCCATGTTTTGGGATAATTTTGTAATAAAGTTGTAAATTCTCCACATTTTGTGATCGCGGAGCACGAAGGTGTCAAGAGTCATAAAGGGTTGTCCACCCTTATTTTGTAAAGTGTCAAGTCAGCTGTAAAGATCCACCCATGGTCCGTGGACCATGGGATTGTATAAAAAGGAGCTAAGTAAGTAAGCTCTAAGTAGTTAAGTTAAGAGAAGTAAGGAAGAAAGTAGTGAAGTAGAGTGGAGAAGTCTAAGTGTTTACGGGTCTTAGCGTAGGTAGAGGCTCTACAGCTGAGTGCACAGAGGCCTAGGGTGGAAGTCCACAGCTGAGTGGGCGGACCCCTGTAGCTGTGTGCGCTGGGTGGATAGAGTTTGTGTTAAACTAGAAGATATCAATAAAGATAAGTATTCTGCAATTACTATGTATTTAGTTCATGTTAATGCATCTGATTATATTGCGTTTTGGGTTTAATTTACAATGTTTATTTAGTGCGCAAATATATGTGATTGTATTGGTTAATTGAACGCAAGTAAGGATATCAGTTTACCCGACGCTAACTATGATTGATTAGTAAGATAAGTGACACTTGAGATAACTTTGGAATCTATACAATACATTGTCATAGCTGCGCAAAAGTACCTGGAACACAGGTTAGGGTTGCGCAAAGGTCAATTGTACACCTTCCCGGAGGTACTGAAGGGAAGAATAAAGGGTAGACTGATAGAGCCCTAAGTCTTAGCCTACACAAAAGTAGGGGCAAAGGGTATAAACCGACATCACGACCATCTTAGGGTACATAAACTTGGTTCCAGCGTCCCCCCCATACTGCTTCGGGTGAGACTTCGGTCCACACTCTACGGGTTGATGCCAAAAGGGCTAGTAGTGTAGGGATTTTTTTGGCTAACTAACACTGAACTTGGGTGATAGATTAATTAAATGATTGGAGTCCCTTGAGAGATCATGTGGATGTGTTCAATTGCAAGCAACTTTCTTGGCACACCAAGGTAAGGTAAATGGTGTATTGATATTTTATTTTTGCATTGACAATTATGTGTTTATGGAATATGATGCAGGGGATTGCATGGCAAAGAGACTTCCATGAAATTATGAAGAAGGCTCAGGTTGTGATTTTCTTTGGAAGCACTGGGAACCATGGTGATTGATTCATGGTGTCTATTGAGAGTCTTGCCATTTTGATTCTTTGTTCTTTGTTTGCACTTAATTTGTTGTTTTGTTTATGTCTGGTGCAAGGCCTTGCCACTTTGTTGTGGTGTTGTGTTGTTACTAGTTTTCATGGTCTTCTTCTTGCTTGTTTCTTGTGCTTGCCTTTCATGTTTTGATTCTTTGGAATTGGTCAGAAAAGAGGAAAGTTAATGGAGCTCATGGAGTGTTAAGTGAAACCTAGCAAGTAATGTAAGACCCGAATGAAGCTTGGTGCATGAGTAAGGGAAGTTGAAGGTAAGAATATGACAATCGGTTGGATTAGTTCAGTCAATTGGTGTAAATGGACAGTGACAGTACATTCATGAGAAAGGTAACAAGAAAGGTGAAGTAAATGGATCTAAGGCGTTATATGCTTTGGCTATGTTGGGAACAATTGTTCTCAATGTTGTGCATGGTGTGCACATATAAATGGAGTTCTCTTAACCTTGACCAAGTTATTCTATCTCGTAATTATGTTATGATCATGATTATGCTAATGTTTATAAATGTATACATATATGTATGTATGTATGTCATGTCTGACAGGGTCATCATGGATCATGGTTGTTTAATGCTAATGTTTATAAGCATATATGTGCGTATGTGTGTTGTTGTCTGACAGGATCATGATTGTTTTATGCTAATGTTTATGTATATGTATGTATGTATCCATGTATCTATGTCAATATCCGACAGGGTTGTCAGGGATGATTCCTATGGAGCAATGATTTCTTATGCAGGTGAATGGCATGACGAGGTTCCTGGTCTTATGGGGAATTAAGAGGGGAGAGTAGTCATGACAAATATACGAGGCTAGTATCATGTGGTTATGAATTGATAGTGTATTCTTGTATTATGCCTATGTTTATGTTATGAAAGTTAACTCTGCTAACTACATTTGATGAATGAAAGTAGTGAGATCCGTGACATGCTAGGATAAGCATGGATACGACATTTGGAGAAAGTTTGCTTGGTAGAGACAATGTGGTTTTAGATGTGTGGTACTACTGTTGTGCATATGTTGTGTATGTTGTACATGTTGTTTATGCAATGTTATGTACAGGGTGGTACATATAGTGTTGTGAAAATGTTGCATATGCATTGTTGGGTATAGATGGTGCTATGTACATGTTGCATATGTGGTGTTATATACATATTATACTGTGCGCATGATGGATATGCAGTGTTATGTGAATATGGTGTTGTTTGCATGCTGGATATGTAGTGTTGTGTACATAAGGGTGCTATGTACATATGGTGTTGTGTGCATGATTGTACAAGTGGTGTTGTGAGCATGTGGTGTCATGTACATGTTGTACATGTGGTGTTGTGTGCAGGTGGTGTTGTGTACATGTTGTGCATATGGTGTTGTGTACATGTGGTGTCGTGTACATGTGCGTGTGGTGTTGTGTACATCTGGCATTGTGTACATGTTGTACATGTGGTATGATGTACTTGTGGTGTTGTGTACACATTGTGCAGGTGGTGTCCTGTACATATGATGTTGTGCACATGTTGTGTATGTGATTCTTTTTACAGGTGGTACTGTATACATGTTGTACATATGGTACTGGTGTACATGTGGTATTGTGCTCATGTCGTACATGTTGTGTTGCGAGCATGCGGTACCATGTATGTGCATTGTGTAGTTGTGGTATCGTGACATATGCATTCATTGTGTTGTACTCTGTGTACATATTTGTGTTGTATTGTACACTATGTGTAGGTGTATGTGTGGTATGTTAGGTGAAGGTACATGTATTGTGTGGTGTTGTACATTGGGTATAGATGTATGTTTTGTGTTGTATGTCATGTGTAGGCGCATGTATTGCATGGTGTTGCATGTCGTGTGTGGTTGTATGTGTGTGATTCAAACTATGTGTATGTGAGATATCATTTTGGGATTCAACTGCGTTAAGTAAGTCATTCAAACGTATGACCATTTCCATGAGAGGTAGTCGTAATTGACTAATTTCTCATGATTTTTTAGTTCACTTAGCACTCATTGCATCGGGTGATGCTCACAGGGGTGAAGAAGTGGGATTGAAACTAGTGAAATGTGGAGAACGAATCACATGGCATCAATCATCACTTCCGGGGCTTGCACCCGGTAACCAGGACTTCCCAGGAGGTCACCCATCCCAGAACTCCTCTGGCTCAAGCGCGCTTAACTGTGGAGTTTTTCCCACAATCAAACCCACTTAGCTTGCTATCCCATTTGCAAATCCTTAGCAAGTATTGTGCTCATGAACCATTGAAGTATAGATCCCTTGACTCTTTTTGAATTTAAGTATGGGGGTTTACGCAGTGCATTATATTAGATATCATTTTGGGATTCAACTGCGTTAGGTAAGTCATTCACGTATGACCATTTCCATGAGAGGTAGTCGTAACTGACTAATTTCTCATGATTTTTGATAGTTCACTTAGCACTCATTGCATCGGGTTATGCTCACAGGGGTGAAGAAGTGGGATTGAAACTAGTGAAATGTGGAGAACGAATCACATAGCATCAATCATCACTTCCGGGGCTTGCACCCGGTAACCAGGACTTCCCAGGAGGTCACCCATCCTAGAACTCCTCTGGCTCAAGCGCACTTAACTGTGGAGTTTTTCCCACAATGGTTGAGGAGAAGGCACTGGGTTTTTTGTCGGGTGTGGCAACCGATCCAGACTGTATACGAAATAAGGACAAAGGTAGAAGCTAAGGATTTATTAAAGGATAAGTATCGATATTTTATTTCATTTTTATCATGCATGTGATTTATGATTCTAGACTATGATGATTACATGTGATCTATGAATCTGGTTTATGATGTTTACATGTGATTTATGATTTTGATCTATGATGGTTGTGCTTTGAGCTAACCTGATGTGCTATTTTTATACATGATAATTTGGTCAAAGATGCTAGTATGACTTGTTGTGACAGGAAGCGAACATAATTGCAAGTGTACCCTATTGATGGGGTACCAATGAGGTATGTTATGAAGTTATTTCAATTTGTTTTCAATCTAATGGAAATTGTGTGCTTAGTACAGGAAAGCATGAAATTCCAATTAGGTGGTCGAAAATGACAAAAAGAATTAGCAGCAATAGTGAAAGGTATTGGAACATGCAACAATATGCTAGTAAAGAATTTAGGAGCAGGGCTATTGTGGGGCACTGCTACCCAATAGTGTCCATTGATTTCCATGAGCATGCTTGACCGGTATAATGGTTTTAAGGTAGGGATATGACTTGGGTTTTAGACCTTTCGATGTGAGGAAACCTTTGCCAAGGGATGGATTGCCTAGGATGGGGGTACCAACGAAACTTGGAAGGTGTGTGACTGCAAGGAAAGGGGGTGACTAGATTGTGAGAGGGACTGTATATCAGAGAAGGGAAAGTTGGGGATATTTTTTTTTGGTCATTAGAATTACCAAATGGAATCAAATGCACATTGGGAGTGTGCACTGGAACAATGAGCTGGTAACTATTCACTGAGAGGAAAAGAGATGCAGGATTATAACGTTGGATATTGGATGCAGATTTGACCTTGCAATGGATTCTAGACTTCATGAGTAGGAGGTGAATCCTAGTATTACTTTGAGGGTGGAGGTGTGAGGCTCTGGATTCCCTTGTTGTGGATGTAGACATCGTATCCTTTTATTTGTTGGTCGAGCAAATATGCATATGTGTATATGCGTGTATTATTGTAAATAATGTATCGAGCTGGATTTATAAAGCTCCATAGACAATATGATTATTTGTTGAGTGAAGTAAATGTGTATGTGTATATATGTCGTTATTATTGTAAATATTATAATTATATGTGTTATAAAGCTCCAGTAAACGGTGTGATTGTCATGTTTTCAACAGTGGTCATTGTAAATAATGCAACAAGTTGTGTTATAGAGCTCCATGGGTAGTATGTTTTGTTTTCAGTAGTTTGTTGGTTTATAGGTGTCAATGAACACTAAGGACGATGTTCACCCAAGGGGATGGTTCTGTAACAACCCTGGTTAAAAATCCATGTAAAAGTATATAAGGCCATGGTCATGGGACACGTATTCCAAGATGAATGGTGGGAAAAACATCCTAGTGGGTGTTCATTTGGTTTATTATGGCTAAGGAAATTGGAAAAAGTAATGGCAAAGGATTTGGAAAGGCATGAGCCATTTGTTGGCATTTCATTTATGAAAATAATGGAAATTAGGAGAAAAGGAAGGTGAAAGGTCACAGGTTGCACGTGAGGAGGAAATTGAAGGAAAATAATGGAAAATGAAAAAAATGGAGGCCTCATTGATAAAAAAGCTTATGAGGATTAGTGGCAAGCTTGGTCAGTATAGATTTGTGTTAGTTCAGTTTTGGAGCTCTCATTCTATTCTCTCTCTCATACTCTTGGACACTTAGAATTTTCTTGGAGCACTCTTGGAGAGTGTGGTATACTTGGATGCTTGGAGCAAGAAGGAAAAGGAAGAGCATGAAAGTGCAATAGGACATTAAGATTATAAACTACAACAGGTTTTTCTTGACATGTTTGATGAAATGCTTGTCATGGCTAGTAGGGGTCCAATCAAGTACTTCTTCAAGTAATTGCATATGTATCATTATTCCATTGTTATCATTCTTTTCTAAAGGTGTCATTTAGTTATGGGCAGTGATCTGGGCCTGAAAAAGTGGCTCAAATCCCAGGGATGTAGGCACAACACTAGGTAGCAATGTCCTTAGACGCTAGCATGCCATGCTATGGGAGTGTCCAAAGCCCTATGGATGCATGCATACCCATATCAAGGGAGCGTCCAAGAGTGTAATGGTTTAAAAACTTAGTGGGACCCAGGGGGTTGTTACCTAAGAGGTTGGGATGGTTCCTGGGAGTCCTTTTGCTGATGTGGAAGGTATGTACGGTGTGTTTCCGTCAGTTCCAGTTCCTTAACGTGACTTAGGAGGTCAAATCATATCATAGTAACTTCTCGTAACATATTTACCCCAATTGGATGGTTACTTGGGTAGATGTGGGAGGAGGGTGTTATAGAATTATCTATTATGTATATGCCTCCATGATTGATTTGCAGGTCTGAAAATCTTGGAGGAAGCAGAGGTTTTGGACCCTACAGGAACATCTTCAAACGTAGGACCCTCGGGTATGTCTCTAAATCCAACTTTGATAATTCAAATGTTTGGCATGCTTGATTAAGTGTTCTTTGTTGATTATTTTATCATGATTTGTTGAGGCTTTCAAACCTTGCTTTAGGGGACTTTCCCACCAACAATTTCCTTGATTATAGCCACATTTACTATTTTGAGTAGTTTTTTTTATGTTTTGAACTTCCGAAGTTGTTCTGACTCCCTAAACGACATTTTTTTTGAGGTCCATAAATCCTATAATAGTCAGAGATATATTTCTAACAAGGTATAGTACATGCCAAAAAGAAACCATATGAACAAGTTATGACCTTGGGAATTTGGTTGCCCAACTAACCCCAATGGGGCTCAGAAATTACTGGCATTCCATCTCCTAGGGTTAGGGTTTTGGTTGTTTTGAGTTTCCCTTTATTGTTCAATAATAAAAAATCCCCTGATCCTCATTGGAACATAGTTTAGAGGCAACTATGCACCACATCTCTTCTTATATATAAGCTACCATTGCTCGAGATAGTTTATTTCCATTCTATTTGTAAGCATATTTTAGTTCTTTGACATTAATGCAATGATGATTTATTTTTACTACATATCTATGTTTATGTTTATGTCTGTATTTTGTTGCATTCTTTCATAAGTTTGGATCAGTGGTATCAGAGCAATCTACTCTTTTTTATTTTCTTTTCATGTCCCCAACGAGGTCAGGGTATAAAGAGTTAGGGCTCGAACTGGTTTAACCTTTGTAAGACTAGCCTCGTAAACCCTAACGACCTCCCACGACAGAAGAAAAGAAATACAAGGGAGTAGGATATCCTTTCAAAATATTACTTAAAGAATCCCTCGAGCTATAGAGGAACACGATGATGGATAAATTTTCCCGGATCCTTTGGCGAATTCCCATAGGTGATGCATCTTCATACAAAAACCACTCTGGAGGCACCACTTCCTTCAAGGTACAAGTCAACTTTGACATTCCCATATTTGAAGGTTAGATAGATGCAAACGTCATAGATAAATGGTTAAATATGTTGGGATAATATTTTTGGTTCATGATTTTTCCAATCAAGAAAATGTTACTTTTTCACTCCTCAAAGCCACTCCCCATGTCAAGGATTGGTGGGAAACCTACTATGAACAAAGGAATGAGAGACAGCCCTAACTGTTTTCAGTCACACCCACTTGGAATTCTTGTTGAGACGCCATCAAGAAAGAATATTACCCAGTGAGGAGCTATGAGGACAAGTACATATATTGGACTACGATGTGGCAACAAAGGGATCAAGATTTGCATGAGATGATGAATCGTTTCCATAACTTGCGCAAAAAGTTGGGTATCAAATATTTAGAGAAACATCTAGTGCTCAACTACCACATTTTCTTGCAGAAATACATTCAGGAGGAAATGGAGTTCCTGGACATCTCCTCGCTTGTTGTAACATACCAATATGCTGCCAAGATTAAGCATAAATTCAAGCAGAAGAAGTGAGACTTTGGATTTGTGAACCCAAAACAGAGCAAAGGTGCCCCCAAGGCACAAAAAAGGGAAAATTCAGGCCACAACGCCTGGATACAACTCCTCAAAGCAACAATCCAAGAACAATGGGAAGGAAAAGAAGGACATCGACAAGTGGTGTGAGTTCCATAAAACTCCCACTTACAATAGGAACAAATTTCACATGAAGCAAATGATTGTGGCTGAGATATAAGAATCAAAGATAGATGCGTGCTCTGATTCTGAGATGAAACCCAAAAATGGAACCAACAAGGGAAGGGAAATAATTAACGCCAAATCCACTACGATGGTAGCCACCACCAAGCTCTAAATGGAGGAACCTGAGGATCCAGAGGAGGGGCAATGCCTTTTCCACTCGTAGATGTGGGTAAAGGGTTTGTTGGTGCAATTCATCATTAACAATGAGGGCCAAAAGAACTTGATCTTAGCTGAGGTTTAATATATTAAAGATGCCAAAAATGCCACACCCACATCCATACACCATTGGGTGGCTCCACTGAGGGTGAGATCTCCATGTCAGCCAACAGTGTCGCTTGCCTTATAACATCAAGCCCTTTGTAGATGAGGTATTATGTGACGTTGCCCCTTTGGAAATCTGTGATGTTTTATTAGGTCAACCATAACTATGGAAGCATCATGATGTATATGAATCTAGATGTCAATCTTTTATTATTACTTTGGGTTTTAAATTATATTAGATACCAGAGGTAACATTACTTACCACACTTTCTTTGATCTCTGCTAAACAATGTAGTAAGATCATTTCTGAGACTAGGAAATTTTTCTTCCTTATGATATGCCCTTAGAACAAGAGGAAGATAGTGGCCACATCCACAACCTCCAGATAGGGCTCCTCCACACGACAACAATAGATGGACAAGGTTGTGGAGGAGTACAGGTACATTTTTCACCTTAGCCACACGGTTACCCCTACACTGTCAAGTCAAGCACTCCATTGATCTAACGTTGGGCATGCCGCTAACCAATGGACTAGTCTACCAATGCTCTATTCTAGAGAACAATGAAAGAAAGAGGTAGATTTAGGAGCTTTTGCATAAAGGGCACATCAGGCCAAGCTCATCAACCTATGGGAGCCCGATCGTGTTGGTACATAATAGGAATAGAACATGGAGACTCTATATTGACTATCAGGCGTTGAATAAGATCATTGTACAAAAATAGGTATCCAATCCCATAGATTGATGACCTTCTGGATCAACTCAAGGGGGCCAAATATTTCAACAAGATTGATTTGAAGTTTGGTTATCACTAGGTACCAATCGATCCCTCTGATGTGTGGAAGATTGCCTTCAAATCTAAGGAGGACCTTTTCGAATGGCTGGTCATGCCTTTCGGGTTGACAAATTCCCCACAACCTTCATGCGGCTGATGGAAAACACCTTGCGTCCCTTCACCAACACGTTCGTGGTAGTGTACCTGGATGATATCTTGATTTTCAACCATAGTTGGGAAGAGTACATACACCATATTCAGTTGTCCTCCAGACCCTGCGACAACACAAATTGTGTGCTAATTTGGAGAAATACACTTTTTTTATTGCCCAGGTTCAATATATAGGGTACATGATCAATGAATGGGGTGTGCATGTGAACCTAACCAAGATACAATTTATTCGGGATTGGCCAGCCCCAACCACTCTAATAGAGCTCCATAAATTTCTGGGTCTTACCAATTTCTATCACATGTTCGTGTTGGGAATCTCTCATATCACTTGGCCTTTGAGTTAAGTCACCAAGGGAAGAGTGAAAGAAAATTTCTTTTGGTCTGAATCCCAATAGACAACATTTACCAAGTTGAAGCATCACCTCTTCTCTACACCAGTGCTCGCATTACCAGACCTGCAACAACCATTCGAAAATGAGACAAATGCCTACGACTATGTTATTGGTGAAATTCTTACCCATCAGGGGCATCTGGTGGCATATCACAGTGAGACACTTTCAGATACAGTCCACAAGTATCCCACCTATGACAAGAAGATGTATTTCATTGTTTAAGCATGTTGACAATGGAAGAATTACATTATGGGGAAGAAAATGGTCATCCACACAAACCACCGATCTTTGCAGTTCATACAAACACGAGGGAAGTTGTAGAATGATCGCCATCAGAAATGATCCACATATCTACAGTAGTTTCATCTAAACATTAAGTATAGGAAGGGCAACACCAAAATTGTTGCAGACTATCTCAGTTGACCGCTAGTTATGGTGCTTATCACTTTGTTCGAATCTTGTGGACACGAGACTTTGGGATGACTACATATTTACAAGAGTGATATTGAATTCGGCACCACATACTAAATGCTCTTGGAAGTAAGAAAGTTCCATACTTTCAAATCTAGGACACACTGTTATGCCACCTAGGACACCTTTATGTTCCTTCAAGTGAGCGTGCCAAGATGATTTTTTAGGCACACTATAGTCAAGTCGCTAGACATTTTGGGAAAGAGAAAATAGTGGCAGTGCTACAAAAGTATTTTTAATGGCTAAACCTTCAACAAGATGTTGGGAAATACATCAGATCCTGCACTACCTATGTTGTTGCCAAACCTACAATCAAGAAGCAAGGCTTGTATACTCCTCTGCCTAATCCTAGCCTACCCTAAATATCCACCTCCATGGATAACATGTCAGGCCTTCCTTCTACCAAGCATGGAAAGGACTGTGTTTTTGTGGTCGTTGACATATTCTCTAAGATGGCCATTCTGGCGCCCTGTAAGAAGAGTATCACAACATAAGCCATTGTCAAACTCTTCTTTGAATGAGTATGGGTACACTTTGGGATCCCATAGTCCATTATCTTATATCAAGACAACTGATACCTAAGTTTATTTTGGTCAAGCCTCTGGTCGTTGTTATATACCAAGCTCACTAAGTCCATGACCTTTCATCCCCAAACTGATGGCCAAACATAGGTCGTCAATAGGATTATTGTGCACATCCTGCGCATGTACAACTCAAATCACCCACACACATGGGATGAGAGCCTCCCCTTTGTAAAACGTAGGTATAATTAGGCTCTCCACAACTCAAATGGCCACAACCCCTTTAAGGTGGGATAGGGATTCCAGCCACTATATTCCATTAGTGTTTCCATACCATTTGTAGCTTCTTAGGCATATTCGAATCATGTCCAATTCAAAGATGACAGGGATAACAACTTCAATGAGCGCATTCAAAACATCCACCAGTAGGGTCATGACATATTGGATAGAGAAAATGAAAAGTACAAACAACGTCATGATCAACATCGGGTGCCACACAAGTTCCAAGTGGGCGACAAAGTTTGGTTACATTTGTAGAAGGAGCACCTTGTTGGGCCCCACCGCAAGCTTCACCCACTCCAATATGGGCCTTACACCATGACTAAGGCTACAGGGGACAATGCCTTTGAGATCATCATTCCACTGTTCCTTGGCTTGTACCCAATATTCAATGTGGACTTGGTGCGACCATACTTTCCCCCATTGTTGCACACATCTGACGTTGCTAAGCAAATGATGCAACATAACTCAACCCAGGCTGTATTGAACAAGCCACAACTAATAGGATCATGGACACACATAGATGGAACACTTGCCAGCAGAGGATCGAGCTATATCAAGTTTTCAAAGTAGGCCAATGCCTTCACTAGGGCAAGTGGCTCACGAGGGACCAAGTTCAACAACAATTTCCTCACCTCATGGAGGCTCTGCATGCAATGGGGGCCATTGCTTCCTAAGGGGGGATGACTGATCTAGGTGGATATTGGCGGCCACCCACCTATTCCACCTATACCTCCAGTAGGTTTCATCAGTTTCCTCGATTATAGCAGCATTTACTATTTTTAGCAAATTTTCGTGTCCTGAACTTCTGAAGTTGTTTTGACCCCCTAAACGATATTTTTTTGAGGTTCGCAGTAGGCCCAAATTCCTACCACAAATCCTATATTACTCAAATAGATCTTTCTAATGAGGTATTGTGCGCACCAAATGAAGATCATATGACCACATTACGACCTCGAGAAGTTGGCTTCCCAACTAACCCCAATGGGGCCCACAAAATCTTGGCATTCCATCTCCTAGGGTTAGGGTTTTTGTTGTTTAGGATTTCCCTTTGTTGTTCAATAATAAAAAGGCCCTTGAGCCTCATTGGAACACAATTCAGAGGCATGTAGCCGCCACATCTCTTATCAAAGATAAGTTACCATCGCATGAGCTAGTTTATTTCCATTTTGTATGTAAGCATCTTTCAGTTCTTTGATATTAATGCAATGATGATTTATTTATGTTTCATCTCTCTATTTATGTTTATGTCCGTATTCTGTTGCATTCATGCATAAGTCCTGATGATATTAACTCTAAAAAATTGTGAATGCAACTAAGAAGCCTATGTTGTCATAAAACATTGTAGCCATGTTTTTCTATTATTTGTATGTGTTGGATGGGGGTTGATGGTTTGTATTAAGATACGATTTGAGATCAAAACATCTTTTTGAGAAAAAAAATGTTATATTATCGAGTGAGGAACATAATTAAGGTGATGGAAACAAAGAGTGATATGTAGATGTTTTGTTTCAAAATAATATATTATGTTTGTGTCATTTTATTATAGGTATCTGTAATTGGCAAATTGTGTTTTTTATATTTATTTTATAATGTTAGATATGAAAAGTTAACAACCATTTTCAACTATCATATTAAAAATAAATTTAATAGTAGAAGCATAAATTGTGGTTTTGATATATTTTTATTGTCGTATTTATTTTTTATTATAGCAATTTTATGTTGTATTATATTAACATATACTTATGGGTTTTTTTCTTAAGTAAATTTTCCATTTCCTAAATTCAAAGATTTACAATTATGTCTTCTGAAGCCTTTTATGGTTTTCCACTAGGAAACCAGACTAGATACATAACTCCAATTGCTTCAAAATTGCAAAAGGTAGAGTGACATTCATAGTTCTAGAAACCACAATGCAAACTCTAGCTGCAAGGCCTCCAGAGCCATTTTGAAACAAAATACTATGAAACAAAACCATAAACGCACCATACTAAAACTCATGCAAATTGTAAGAAACATAAACCTATGCATTGCAATTACTTATAAGCGTACTCAACATTGAAAGAATAATGTCCATTAATTTACACAATGGAGATATAAATGCATAGGAGCACATTTTTTTTAATGAATTATTCACCAACTAGTTGAAGACATCGAACATTCCACCCAATTGTATTATTTGTTGCATATTCACTCTCTACAACAAGATACCCTTGAGATGAGGTTCTTATACAATAACGATGGGTGCACAGACCAACTTTACAAATCATATAAATTTTGGTGTCAAGATTTATCTATTCACAAAATTTACACAACAATCATGATTTCCAAATATTCAACTAGTCCCAAGGAAATATCAACTTCTAGCCCACTTTCCTTTTCAGTCTACACAACCCAAGGAAAGCAATCTCATTCTTTGCAATGTACTCCCTTAGGATATTCCATTTCCCTCCATATCTCCACTGCTACTAGTAAGGAAATATTAATACTAGAAGCTCAAGAGGCTCGCATCCTATGGACAAGAACGTAATAGAATTAATATACATCTAAAACATTGGCTCTTTCCCATAAAAAATATTCTTCTCTCAAGAAGAAAAAACATCACCACGAAAGTGAAGAATGAATGAATGAACCCTAAACAACCAAAAAGGTATGGTTAAATATACATGATCGCCAAATTTCACATGGCCTCACATATGAGCCACACATAACCAAATTTTCCCTTGATTTCCAAAAATGATTTTAATAAAAATATAAACCGAAAGTTATAGCCTCTTTAACTACCCTCCTCTTTTGTGGGTTCATATTACCCTATACTCTTGTATTATCCATCTGTAGTTAATAATGATTTTATTATTAATATTCGAAACCATTCATAGATATGCTCTTTACCCCTTTATTATGTACAAATATATGATGGACCTCACAATTAGGTAAAACATGAGGCCCATCTAACATTCCTTAGGAAGATAGAGGTTGTATTAAACCTCTCCTTTTGCACTTAATAATTTTTTCTTAGCTTAAATAAGTTCTTAGGAAGGTTAGAAAGATTTATCATGCTTTATTTCCCTAATGTACTTCTGATCCAATATATTGAGGATATTTAGCATAGATCATGAGTATATCTAGTTAGAAAAATTTATGGCACTTGTCCCTTGCTACAGGAAGATCAAAATCAACTGGATTGAAGCACCAATTACTCCTCCTTGTAGCTGTGAGGTCACTTAAGGAGTATGATCCCACTTTTTAAGAGTTTTGGAGGGAAATAAATCCTCCTTTCAAGGAGTTTTCCCCTCACCCATCTCGTATAAATAGAGGGATCATGTAGCCCATTAGAATTCAACGAGTCATTGAAAAGAAAAAAACAAGTAGTAGTCGAGTTAGTGGAAGCAAGAGCTTAAAGATTTTTTTAGTTCTGCAACTTGTCATGTACAAGAATTTTTTTTTTTTATCAATGAAAGGCATCCTTAGTTCTTAATTTGTTCCTCCTTTAGGAATATGTGCTTCCTTGGGTTAGGGACCACCTAGGTGCTCAAAACATCTTTTTTTATCATTATCTTTTATGCACCTGTTCATTTTCTGTCAATCTATTTATGAGTATTGATTTATGCAAGGTTGAATAGTTTATCTTTGGAACAATTTATTCTTGCACAACAATTGAGCGTTAAATGGTAGCTTTAGTAGTACTTATCTTTCTTATTTAGCATCTATTTTCATGCATGAAGTTCATTGTTTTTTCTGCTATCTAATTGTTGTTTTCCATTGTTGTGTGCTATAACTGCACAATCCCCTATTTTGTAGTGTTATAGGAGACTCTACAATCGCCCATTTACTGAATAAATTATCTTATCATTGACATGAGGACATGGAAAATTATGCTTGAGCATTCCTTAGCCTCCCCTTAGCTCATTTTTCCTTCAAGCAACATCCTGAACTGATTTTCCTACTCATTGGACTGTCTCATATGTTGAAAACAAGGACTGCTATAAAAATTTTCATTTTGCATCCAAAACACATCTAAGCTTACATCTAACTCATGATTAATATTCTTTGGTGTGTTGCAACTTCCATGGAACCCTAATGATGAAATTTAAAATCCAAAAGGCCAAGTAGAACCCTTGACGTAGTTTGCTTTATATGTTTTCTTTTTCCAACAAAATTAGTGTTTAACATTTACATGCTTATTACAGTTGTGATTTCTCCTTCTCTATACAAAAAATTAAATATGATTTTACTTTCTCATATTTAAGATGATTTTTTTCCTTTTTTTCATGATGATAACATAGATTTTCTTATTTCTATTTATTTCTAACAATTTTGAATTCTACATGTAGCATAGGACAATTAGCATGATCTTGCAAGAACTAGATCTTGTCCCAGTGTTTCCATCTAAGTTAAGCAAAGTAAAATTATAAGTACATTCTGCACACATAGTGCTAAACCCTCATAATTTTGTATGAACCCTAGGTTGACAATTAAAGTTGAGAGCCTTAGGAGTCGTTGTATCCTTGCTGCAATATTGAGGACCATCACTTCTTGTTTCCATTACCGAGGAGGTGTCAAAGTGTGCATTTTATTTATCTCTAGTTGATTAATTCTTTCACTCATTTCACTTCTGCAAAAAACATAAAAATCTACATTAAGTATTCTTCATTCCATAAACAAAAAATTGCATTGCAAACATCTCTCATTCCAATTTTTTTTTGAAAAAACCAAAAAAGTACATTTATTTCTTTATGTCTCGAAGATTTAGGGATAACATGGGAAAGTTATTATAAAAAAACCCCACTTCCACAAGTATGCATCCTTCTTTTTCTCACTGTGATCCTCCTACCTTGTCCACAAGGGATATTGAGGCCTTATTGGGTGAGCAAGCGAGGATCAATGAGGAACTTGCAGAAGGAGAAAAACCTTCACAACCCACTATTAACATGCCTGAAATTAGACAACTTGAAGTATTTACATTCCCTATTATAGAAACAAATGGAGAATCCAAAATGAAGAACATCAATCCATTTGTCCTTACACAGTTCTATGGACTAACTACTAATGATGTTGACAGTTTTATGTTTGAGTTTTCTTTAGTTTACGGAACTTAGGATTACACAACAAATGGGTAGAATGTCAAATTATTCCATTCCACTCTTAAGGATGCAACCCTTCATTGGTTTATAAGCCTAGAAGGAGACAACATCACTTCATGGGAGCATATGCAACAAACTTTCAATACCAAATACTAGGATTATTGAAAAACAAGAGACACCAAAGATGAAATATTCATAATGTCTCAAGGAGTATATGAATCTCTGGAATATTTCAATGAAATATTTCAGCTGAGTTATAGGAGAGCGCACAACTGCACTCTAGATCTAGATTTCTTAAAATTATTCTTACTATGGGGAGTCAGGGAAGAACTTATGGGAACATTCAACCTTATTTCCATGGAGACATCTAACAACTCAACTATGGTGACATCAAAATGATATTCCAAAATCATTCTAGAGCTACTAAAACAAGAGGTAGAGCAAATAAAGGTTTAGTAAGTTCCTCTTCCTCCTCTACAATTACTAATAATGAGATAGGAGGGGTGCTAGAGGACCTACAAATAAATATCTTACACGTGCTTTCTATGTATATGGATACACTATAGATCAAGAGAAAACAAGAAGAAGCATAATGGGAATTAGCTATATTTTTCCCTACATGCACTACAAGACATCCTAGGAATGAGTATCCTTTAGTTGTCATAGAGATATGTTCTGTATGTGAAGAAAATCACTACACTAACAAATTTCCATCTTTGGTAGGTTTGGAAGCAGTATACCAAGGAGTAGAAGGGAGCATGGAGCATATTTTCTTTATTAATCAATAAAGGCCACAAGGCCCCAAGTAGTATAAAAAAGGTACGAAATACCCCTCTTCTTCCAAAACGATTTACAATTCATGTTTTCAACCTTGGTGTCCTCCTAACACCCCACCTTGGTCTATCACCACTCCATGGCCTTATCCACCCCAAAATGTGATTTCTCCTTTTCATCCATATCCACACAAACCTCCAGAATAGGGTAATCCATATTCTGGATGGAGGCCTTAGGTAGTGCAACCACCTACCTTGATGCCTACTCATCATCAACCATAAGTACCCCAAATAATCCTCCAAAACAACCTCATATGCCTCCCCAACTGAATCCAAATCCCAAAAACAAGCAGGCTCAACCAGTCTATAGTGGAGAAACCACATATATATAACTTATGTTGTAGAGATTCAAGAGATCAACCTTAGGTTTGGGAAGGTCCTTCTGGATGCTCACCCACCTTCTCCAACATTAAATATAGAGGAAGAGAAGGAATATGCTACACCTCAAGTCACTAAACCTCCCTATCTTGAAAGGTTTACCACTCATAAAACACACACCCTAAAGGAAACTGAACTTCCAGGAGAATTCAAAATTTTACGTGTCAAGGTTCCTCACCTTCAGGCCATCAAAGATGTTTCAATATATGATAAGTTCATCAAAGGGGAATGTATTAGAAGGCCATTAAGGAGGAAAATAGATTCCCCTACTATCAACATCATAGGGTAGCTAGATGATCTTATCCTTGGGAGAGTCGTCATCCCCAAGTACTTAGATCTTGGGAGCTCAGTAGTAGATGTCCACATCAATGAAATTGTAGTTCTTAACACTCTCATTAACTTGGGAGATCTAATAGATGTCATGAATAAGGACAAAATTCTTAAAATGAATCTCCAAGAGTCCCTAAGGAAGGCCACCATAGTGCTACAACCATTATTGATAGATCCACAGTAGCATCCGAAGGTGTTATTAAGGATGTTATGATCTCCATTGGCTCTTGGAAGTATCCCATAAATTTCCTTGTCCTTCAACTTAATACCAAGTTTAATGGATACCCTCTTATCTTAGGAAGACCTAGGTTGGCCACTACTGATGTCTACATCAGTTGTAGGGTTGTAAATATGATTATCACTAATGGGAGGTGTAAAGAAAAAAACTTGTATTACATCCACCCGCTCAACCCCTCATTCATGATTTTCCTATTTGGATAGAAGAAGAATAAGAATAACTTTATCTATCATCACCTTACCATATATATACATTAGAAACCACCATTGGAAATTGACAATTAGATGAAGATAATTTGATTGACAAATTTCTATAAAATAAATATCCTATTGCCATGAATATTGATGGCTTGAAAGATGGATCTACAGGATAGAAAAACTATTCTCAAGACAGTTCATGGGAATGTATGATAATTTCTATTATGAACATAATAGTGTGAAAACTATAGAAATTAGCCTTTCCAAAACCTTGAAAATCAACCCCTTTCTTTCAGTTGAATAAGAGGACAACTTGCTCACT
The DNA here is from genome assembly GCA_000404065.3 of Pinus taeda. Taxonomy (NCBI): domain Eukaryota; kingdom Viridiplantae; phylum Streptophyta; class Pinopsida; order Pinales; family Pinaceae; genus Pinus; species Pinus taeda. The sequence continues at coordinate 85,850 of APFE031486962.1, forward strand.
CTTTTGAGACAACATGTTGATGCATTTGCATGGGACTATAAAGAAACGAAGGGGGTCCATCCTTTTGTATGCATTCATCATATATAAATCAAGGAAGGTCATAAACTTGTTCACCAACCACAAAGGCAAATAAACCCTACATTAAAACTCATTGTTAAGGACGAATTATATTAATAATTGGATGCAAGATTCATCTATCCATTCTCAAACAGTGAATGGGTGTCTCCCTTAGTCATTTTCCCTACAAAGAATGTAAAATGGAGAATCTATGTTGATTACAAATAACTCAACAAAGCCACCAAGAAGGACCATTTTCTTTTTACCTTTATTGACAAGGTTTTGGCTTTCCTTGCAGGAAAAAAGTTGTTCGCATTTTTGGATGGATTCATTTGGTACAATCAAATCTAGATCAACCTTGAGGATATGAATAATACCACCTTCACATGTCAATGCGAAACTTTGCTTATATGGTTCTTCCATTTTGTCTATGTAATTCCCCTGCTACCTTCCAAAGGGTTGTATTGAGTATTTTCTTTGACCTTTTACATGATTCAGTGGAAATCTACATGGATGATTTTACACTATGGGAATGATTTCCAAGAGGCTCCCACCAACCTATGCAAAGTTTTGCAGATATGCAAACTAATGAACCTGTCCCTAAGCCATGAGAAATTCACGTTTCTGATGAATGAAGGGATTGTTTTAGGGAACTTTCTCTCTAAAAAAGGAATCTAGGTAGATCCTAACAAATTTGCCATCATAAAAAGGAATCTATTCCTAAAAAACATAAACATGTTAGAAGTTTTTAAGTCTTGTTGGATATTATCAAAGATTCACCAAATATTTTAGCAGGATTTCTTCTCCTTTATTTTCTTTACTAACAATAGATTCAAGGTTTGTTAGACATATTTATGTCAAAAGGCATTTCAGGAAATTAAAGAAAAACTGATGACTAAACTTGTCCTTAGAGTTCCAAATTGGAATTTTCCCTTCCACATCCATATGGATGCATTAGATAAAGTAGTTTGGATAACATTGGGACAACTTGAAGGTAAAATTCCTGATGTCATTTATTTTATTAGAAAGAATATGTACAAAGATGAGCTTAAATATACACTTACTGAAAAAGAACTCTTGCCTATTGTACATTCTTTGAAAAAGATTAGGCATTATATTATTGGCTATTAGGTGGTTACTATTAATGGAACAATTTTATCTAACTATTATTGACAAACTAGGAAAACAAAATTTTGTTGTAGGCCTTCTTTCAAGGCTAACCTTGTATACAAAGGATGAAAACATGGTGGATAGTAGACTCCCTGATGATCATTTGTTTTCCATCTCACTCTTATCTCCATGGTTTGCTGGCATAGCCAATTTCTTAGTTGTTGGATAGTTTCCTCCTCACTTACCCTCAAAGGAGAAAAGAAAATTTGTTAGAAAGAGTACCTCTCACACATGGAATGGGGGAAACCTCTTTAAGTTGGGGCCAGGTTAAATCATAAGAAGATGTGTGAGGGAGGATGAATTTTTTGACATCCTCCCAATTTGTAATGATGGAACCTATGGGGTCCATTTTGTTACCAAGAGGAAAACCTATAAGATATATCAAGCAAGATATGACTAGCCAACCCTTCAAAACTATGCCAGTAGATACACAACATGGTTTGATGAATGCTAGAGGATGGGGAAACCACTCAGAGGGACGAAATTCCTTTATAGCCTCAAATAAATTTTGATCCATTTGAGAAGTGGGGCATGGACTCCAGTGGTCCTATCAATACTCCATCCAGACAAAATAGATACATGATTGGGTGTACAAACTACCTGATTAAGTGGGATGAGGAGAAAGAAATAAAAGAAAAAACTAAGAAAAATGTGGATGAATTATTGAGGGAAACATATTTTATAAGTTTGGAATTCCTAGGAGAATTAATGAGAGACCAAGGCTCCCAGTTCACCTCCAATTTGATTAAGGGGATCATGAAGCAACATTACATTTGACATCGAAAGCATACTCCATATCACCCTCAGGAAAATTGACAAGTAGAGGTGGCTAACAGAGCATTGAAAATAAAAATGACCAAGGTGATAAGTAGCAGCAAAAAGGATCGGGCAGAGAGACTTGTTGAGGCCACCTGGGCCTACAATACCACATAGAAGACCACTACTAGGTTCACCCCTTATGAGCTACCATATGGAAATAAATCCTTGTTATCTATTGAGTTCAAATATAACACTCTAAGGATGGAAACCCAACTTGAATTGGAACTCACCAAAGCATAGGAAGAAAGGAAGTAACAATTAATTGCACTTGATGAATACATGATACAATCTGTCATGCGGAAAGAGTTATTTTTGCGGACAAACCTAACCTCCCTAGGATTCTAAGACTCTCTAGTGACAAACAAGACAAACAAGAGCAATCCTTCTCTAAACATACATTATTCTATGAGAAACCAAGTGTTGTTCGATCTTACCTCAAATCCAACGCTTGTTGTAGCAGTCCAGCCTTGCTGATCCAGATGAGCTCCTCCTTCACTTTAAGACCTGCATACACTAACAGTCAAACGATTACATAACACCTGAATATTTCATAAAACAAAGCATATTCATCATATAGACCAAGGAGTACATGAAATAATTCATTAACAACAAATCATTGAGAAGAATGGACTTATTTGTATTAAGGAAACAAAAAAGGAACCATTACAACCTGAGCCTTGGTGTTGTGCAAGCTCCTCCCAGGGTCCAACAAGAGATTTCCTCTACTTTGACAAGCTTACCCACTTCCAATATGGCAACAAGAAAGGATGGTAATCTCTCCTCACAAGTAAACAATAGAAGTCCTAATTCCAGTAGCATTTACCCTTTGGAATGTTCAGCTTTCAACCTCCCCTCCTCTAGCCCAATGCCTGTATTTATAGTATTCTAGAGGAAGTTATTCAGTTCCAACATCAATGGGATACTCCCTCTTTTGGATGGGGTAGCTCCTCTCTTGATGGGATAAGTTCCTCTATCATAGGGATGCATGAACCATCTGGAGGCGCTCAATACACGTCAAACACTCTTCTAGAAGGCTCTAGAAGTGACCACAAGTAACTTTTTAAAGATGAAACTCGCGCCTTTTGACCTTTCCAGGGGTACGCACCCATCCTTTGGCTTACAGAGCGTACAATTACGCAGGTATAGTGTGTTTGGAATGCGTACACACAGGCAAGGTAGAGAGAACCTGCGTACCCAGAGATAAACATGTTTTTAAGTGACTTTCTCTCTTTTAGAAGTTTGACATGAAGAGCAGAGGTATGAGGCTTGACAAGGAGGATAATATGGCTATTGATGGAGCCATATTAACTGCAGATAGTCATGGTGACAAATTTCAGTGTAACAGCCCTTATGCAGGGATTACAATCGTCCCTAGTGCCGACCGAAGTAACTGAGCCTTATTCCAGTCACACCGATCCTCTTTTGGAATGTTTTTTGAACAAGGGGCCGAAGCTTCCAGCTCTAGAAGCTTCGTAAAAGAAGTCTGGTAAATGGTTAGGTTGAATGGAGTTGAGCAGATTAGTTTGGGATTCTCTCCCCTATTAGCATGGAACTACCTCAAGAGATAAGACCTTCTCCTATGAGAAGAGGAACCATCTCCCTTCCATGCATGCAATATAAACCTCCCTCTTTCCCAAACACAAGCTAGTTCTAATTAGGCTCTGGTTGAAGTTTTGCTTGTGGAGTATTCAACAAGTTATTCATAGCGGTAGTTATCTAGTTGTGTGTGAGGGTGAAGTGTGAATTTGGTTTAGTGTGAAGACTAAAGGGAAGAGCCTAAAAACTATCATTGTTGAGGCCATCACAGAATGATAACAGAAGTGTGTGGGAACTTGGATTTGTTGTAGGAGAACAACAATGTCAAGACAACAGTTGTAATCTCTTCTTCATTTAATATATATGCAACTATCAATTGATTTCCTACATGATATGTTATTTCACATGTTTATGGCTTAATGTTTCTTGACTTGTTAAGTAGGTTTAATACAATTCGTCTATTATCACTGTTGTTGTTTGTTTTTGTTTACTTATTTCAGGTGCTTGAAGAAGGAAATGGGAGATAGTTGGAGCAAGGAAAGAAGGTCATCACCAAAGGGGATAAGCGTACTAAGAGGTAGGCCCTCTTAATTGGTTCTAACATAAGGAAATCTTCCATAGAGTGTCTTGTTTGTGTGGGCTACATGAATTGTTTGTGTCCGCACTTAGAATTTTACTTCACCACAAATTGGCAACTTCGCTAAGGAAACCAATACTTCTGTTTGCTTACTTGAAATTTCATGGTTTTCTGTGAAATTTCCTAGTTTTTCCATTTTCCTTTAGTTCTGTCTGCTTTGCTTTGTTTACTACTCTGGGTCTGAAATTCACAGTATCAAGTCTGGTCTCAACTTTTGAAAATTTTTATTCTTTTCTTTGTATCCTTTCTCAACGCGCTTATTTCGCTGACAGTCACATCAATCAATGCGATATGCTAAAAAATAGTCGTGTTGACCCCCTTCTAGCACTTGTTTTTAGTTAGGCAGTTGCACTGATACCTGTAAGTGAAGATTAGGGTTCACCCCAAATCCTGGCCAGTGTGTCTTGCTCTCTTGATTTTTTCCTTATAACTTTTTTAGACTATCTTCTCCCTGATTGGAAAGCTTCATTTCACTTGGTTTATTTGCTTGTTAACTTGTCTTCTTTTTGCTTGACTTCTTGGGTCCTTGGACGAGTTGTGGCGCTAGGTCATCTAGGTTGTCATCCATTCAGCTGATTATGAACTCAGTGAGTCGAGTTGTTGGTGAATTTACTCCTTGCATTTCGTTTATAGTTTTATTTCTTTGGTCTCCATTACACAAGTTTGAAAAGTTTCATTTGCTTGTCTATATGTCTCTTTTCCATCGTAGATCACATTGCTTGTCTTGTTTTTGGTAGAGTCATTGTGTCATTAGTTTGAAAGAGATTCTTTTCTTGTGTTTTTCATTTGCTTGAGAATCGATTGTCTTGAAAACTTTTTCATTGAAGTGTTTTATGAGAAATTCATTTTGGCATTTCATGAGAAGTACATAATTCTAGTTTTTTGTGTCAATGTGGTACATTAGTTAGCATCATTGAAGACTAGGATTGCATTTGCATTTGAAAAGAAAAAAGAATTCTCTTTACTTTTGAAAGCACTGTTTGGAGTGTACTTGTTAGGAAACTAGGAATTGGAATGAATTTTTCATTAGATTATGTTTTTCAAAAAGTGAAGTAGTGGAAAATCATTTTGCTTTCAGTTCCTTGGTTGTTTGCATTTGATTGTGCTTTCTACCCTCTCCAATGTAGAAAATTCATCAAATTGAAAGGGTCTTGTCTCATTTAGCTGCATTTAGGACTTTTCGAGTCACATCACTAAGGCCTGAAAACCAAGACATAATTCAAGATAAACTTTAAAATTAACTCAATTAATCTAAGGTAGATTTGAAGCCTAACAATCACATCTAGAAGGTCTAGGCCAAATACGTGTTCTGGCGTCTTTAAACCTAGCATATGTCATTATCTTCAGCACTAGACAATGCTAGTACAGACTTGTGCTCTCCATACCGTCGAGTATATAAAGGGAGACCCCTCTAGACTGCAATCCTTTATCCATAGGAAGCCAATTCTGCTACCTTGCAAACATCATACACCAAACACAACATTTAGGGATATTGTCTGCCCGTACTGCTCAGTGCATTGGGAGGTATTCTGCAGTTCATGGTTGCCTAGTAATCATTTTTACCTAGATCATCTGGAGTAGTCATTTGATCTTTTGACTCATTAAACTTCAAATATTATTCAAGCGCTTGCCCTTTCAAGCTCGTTTCCAATTGAAAGTGATATATTCATCTTTACTTCTTTCTCAACTCTTAAAACATGAAAGAGCACCAGTTTATTTATGCATCTTAAAAAATTGTTGCCCATGATCTTATAACATCCTGTTAGTCTTTTCTAGACCAAATCATGCATATTCCTTAAGGTACATTTTAAAGCCTTGAAATTTATCTCTCTTTTCCTGTTACCTGAGACAAGGTCGTTGTGGCTGACCCATCCAGTTCACCTAGTTCCTCTTCCTCTCCTCCATCTAAAATATTGTCTTAGGAACCTTTTCCTGGATTACCAATGTCACTCAAGGACCAAGGTGTTGAACTCTAAATCATTTTGAGCATTCAACCTTTGTCATCTCATCCTCCACGTACTTTAGATACTATGTCACTTTCTAATATTGCCCTAGAATCTCCAGACGACCTCGTCCAGACTCCTAAGACTTTGCCGACCACTAAAGGTATGCTTGGACTGGTTATATATCCTCTGAACCCTTTGTTCGACCTTGTTCTGATATCACCACAGCATCCATATAGTCCATACGATCAATCGGGTGTTCCTTTGGAATTATCCCTTGTACATCTTCAGTCATTCATCATCTTTTGTTCCCAACCATGGAACCTGAAGGCGAAGCTCTAGTTACCTCTCTGGATCAATCGAAGGTGTCTACTCCACACACTATCGAAGAGGAAGAGCATCAATTTCCTCCAGAAGGTTTCCCCTACATGGGGAGCATTCCCATCAGTGCGTATTGCAATTTTCCACCTAATTATGTGACTTTAACACAATTGTTCTCAGGTACACCTAGTGCCTCATCACTTTACCTTAACACTATTTGGGAGTCTGGTGCTATGCCTACCATAGGTTTGTTCATTTAGAACCCAACCTCCCAATAGACGATGCTTTCTATAGTTACTGTGGTCCCAGTGGAACCCACCATTCTGAACCCTCTTGTCTCATATGTCCAAGTCACCCATCTAGTTCAAGTGACGGTCTCGAGTCATGTTGCTATGAGTTCTTTGACCCCTCCAATAAGTGGACAAGTTGTGCCACCACCTGGGTGTAGAATCTGAGTTTTTCTATGGTGTCAGGCACAACCAATGCGAGTAGCTCACATGTTCACATGGTTGGGATGAACTAGCCTTCTTTTGGTGCTATCCAAAACTGTGTTGGTCCTGCTGGATGGAGCAATTTCTAGTAGCAACAAGTCCAAAATCATATTGGTCCTTCTGGGTCAAGAAATTTCTAGTATTAGAAGCTCTATGAGGCTCAGGTTTAGTACCACACTCCTTATGTTCCATATGGTTCGCAAGCAATGGTCAATCCACCTTACTTCCTTCAGCCTGGAGAATATGTTCAGCCTAGTCCATCCACTTAACCCAGTGGCTATGGCCAGATCTACTTCGGAAATTTTCAAGGTCTTAATCCGGGAACTGTTCAAGTACCCTTGCAGTAGAAATGACAACCTCTACAGCAACAAGGGCAACCTTTGTCGCAGGATGGGCCCTCCACGTAGCAACAGGGGTCGATGATGCCACAACAAGGACAACTACAACAACTGTAGGGTTAACCCTCACAATATTTGCAGCAAACCATGCCGCCATATATGTAGTATGTGTTTCCTTCTTGAAGCCTAACCTAGGTTCAAAGTTACTTAACGAAACAAATCCTTGTACTATTTTCCTTTCAGCAACAATCTATGTAGCGTGGACTAAGGTCTCACTCGAAGTAGTATGGGAGGGTGCTAGAACTAGGTTTCCACACGCTTGAGATGTCTAAGAGGTTCGACTAGTCCCATTGTTTGTCCCTATGCACAGGTCACTTTGCGCACTTCCTTGTTCCTCCTTCCCTAATGCACTGCCTTTGTGCATCCCTAACCCGGGGCTATGGGGCTTCCACGCTGCTAGAGCCGTGCCCTACGCTATTACCTGAGATCTTACTTATCTTCCTATACCAGTTAGTTACCTCTGCGTACTTGGATGTCTTACATTATAATTATTTATACAAAACATTCATATAAGTTTGCACAACTAATAAACAGTATACTTGCAAATTATACCCAATCATATATTAAAACAGGAAAGGATACATAGAAATATGGTAAACTTCTCTTTATTGATTCTTCCAATGGTCACATACTCGACTTGCCCTACGCACTCAGATTCAAGGGTCCGTGCACTCAGCTGCTAACTACTAGGCCTCTATGCACTTAGCTGCAGAGGCTTCCCCTACTCTATAACCCAAAGACACACTTTACACCTTTACTCAATCACTTAGACTTCTCATGCTCTTATGCTCTTAGCTACACTTAGAGCCTTGCTCTATTTATACAATCCCATGGTCTGTAGACCATGGGTAGGTATATTAATCCAACATTACATTACAAAACAAGGGTGGACAACCCTATGACTCTATCATAATTTCGCACTCCACACCCACAATTTGCGGATATTTTACAAAAGGATTTGGTCAAAACTTGGGCTTTAAGCCCCAAAACATGCCTTGGGGCCATTCTGTGTCCAATAGGCCCCCAACACAAACATCGTGACTCGCCCTTGAGTCACTTTGTCAGCACGGAGATCTTCACGCGAAGTCCTTCCAACTTTGCTCGAATTTCTGCAAGGTCGTCAGTGCACTGAGTTGCTTCCTACTGGATCTACTATATGTGTTGTTCCCAGACCGCGGTGTCAGAAGTGCTTCTCTGCATCTATGCATGTATCCCTTGTATTTCTTTATAGTCCCACACCTTCTTCCAAATCCTTCGAGAATGAAGATTGTGCTTTTGCCAGCTAGTCAAATAGCCGGGCCACCCATGTAGGGCTTTAATCTACTGCCATTCACTTTTCTTGGGAAAGGCTCTCCATTTAGTTTGACAAGTTGTACCGCACCTCCATCTGTGACCTCCTTAACAATGTATGGTCCCAGCCAATGCATTCTAAACTTTCCCAGGAATTTATCAAACTTACCGTCATACAACAACACTAAATCATTTACCTTGAAGGTGTGCAACTTAATATGGCGATCACACCAGGCCTTCTCACGCTGCTTTTGCACCTTCTGATGAAAGCTAGCTAGGAACTGTTCCTCCTCAAGTTCATCCAACTATGCGAGCCTTTCTTCCAAGGTTTGTGGTCCATCATATCTGTGAGCATTACTATGAGTAGACTAGGTACAATATACTCCATTGGCATGACAACTTCCATGCCATAAACCAACCGGAAAGGTGTCTGTCTTGTCAGTTTCTTGCACATTGTCCTATCAACCCATAGTACTATAGGTATGTGCAGGTCCTAATCGCTCTGTTGTGCGTTGCATACTTTGGTTAACAAAGTATCCAGTATTTTGTTGAATGCTTCTACTATCCCATTGGCTTTTGGGTAATATAGTGTGCTTTTCTGATGATACACCTAGAACTCTTCTATTAGCACACTAATGTTTTCATTCACGAAATGTGTACCATGATCACTCATTAAGATTTTTGGACAGCCAAATCGAGTCAACACGTGTTCAAACAAAAACTTCACAGCCATGGCAGTCGTGCAGTGTTTGACTGACTGCACTTCCGCCTAACAAGTCAAGTACTCTATCACGGTGATAATGTATTGCGTGCCCGTTTTTCCCTAACGTTTGATAGGTCCTACAAAGTTGATTGCCCACTTTTCGAAGGGCTACAATGTCATTTGTGGATTCAAAGGCATCTCATTAATCCACAATGGTTTACCTGTCCTTTGACATATATCACAAGCCTTACAATGTGCTTTTGAATCTTGATGAAGAGTTGGCCATCACAACCTTTCACGGAGAATCTTTTGTGCAGTTGCTCGTCCTGCATAGTGTTCTCTTGCAGCACCCCCATGTGCTTCCATGAGGATCTGACTTCGTTCATATTCAAGTACATACCTTCGTAGTATCTCATCATTTCCCATTTTGTATATGTGCCCCGCGATGACATAAAAATCAGTGTGCACACCACCAGTTCCTTCTTCTACTGGACATAGTATTACTCCAGTGTAGTTCTCGTTGTCAGAAAGTGGATTATATCTTCAAAGTGTCTGTCTGCTATGTGCATAGCAAAGATTTATGCATTAGGTAATCCTTCCTCCAAACTAGTAGGTTCCTCTCCCTTCTCAATATGAGACAAGTGATCTGGTCCTGTGTTCATGTGTCTAGGCTTCACCACAACCTCAAGGTCATATTCTTGGAACAACAAGAGCCACCTGCATATGCGCCCCCCTAACATAGGCTTGTTAACCAAGTATTTTAGTGTGGAATGGTTTGTATACATCTTGAAATGTCCCCCTATCAAATAGTGTCGATATTTTTGGAGCGCGTACAACATAGCCAACCCCTCACGTTCGATTGTGGAATAGTTCTTTTCTGCTTTAGACAACCTGTGACTCGCGAACGCGATAGGGTGATCCAAGCCCTCTCCACCCTCTTGTGTTAGCACCACTCCCAGTGCTATACATGATGTGTCAACATGGACATGAAACTCCACATCTCATTTTGGGAAGACCAGGATTGGGGAGGAGGTCAATTTCTCTTTCAGTACATCCAGGCTCTTCATGCAATCATCATTCCAGTAGAATGTGACATCCTTTTTCAATAGCTTCTCCATCGGTGCAGTGGTCTGGGCATAGCTTTTGATGAACTTCCTCTAGAACCTCGTATGTCCCAGGGTATCACACAACTGTTTAACACTTCATAGTGCTTCCAAATTTAGAATTACTGCAATCTTCATAGGGTCTACCATTAGTCCCTATTTGCAGACCACATGTCCCAACAGGTTCCCGAAGGAAATGAGGAACATACAATTTTTGAGGTTTAGCATGATTTGGTGTCATCGGCAAGTATCTAGCATTAAGCGAAAGCTCACTACATGGTGCTTAACCAACCCAAATACAATTCAATAATCCAGATAGACCTCCAGGAATTTATGGATATATTCTTTGAATGCTGCAACAAATATACGCAAAAATATGGTTGGCACATTCTTTAACCCAAATGGCATAACAATGTATTGAAAGCAGCCCCACTTAGTCACGAAGGTGGTCTTGCTCCTGTCTTCTGGGGCGATTTTGATCTAGTGGTACCCTGAGAACCCATTAGTAGAAGAATATGCTTCTTACTTGTCGACATTTTCTAATACTTCATGTGTGAACAGAGTCAGGAATGGATCGTGCACATAGGCATCATTCAATTTCCTGAGGTCCACGCATATTATTACCTGGCCCTTCTGCTTCTTCTCCTGCACTACCATAGGTCTTACCTGGTTGGATTCTTCCACTAGCTCAATGATTCCAGTTGCAAGCATTTTGTCTAGTTCAACGCAGACCTTTTCCTTGTACTTTGGATTCAATCAGTAAGTCCTCTGCTTAACCAGCTCCGTGCTGAGTTTTAGGGTGATCTTCATCATCACTAAATCGCCACAGATCCCCTTTAAGTCTGTGATCTTGTTTAGGAATAAGTCTTGGTAGTCACAGAGTAACTCAGCAACCTTATCCACCATGGCATCATCCTAGTAGTAGCCGAGCGTTGCATACTTCAGTTCAGCTTCCGTTCCAATTTTTACCTACTTTCTCTTTACCAACGCAGTTATGTCAGGGTCTTCAATCAATGGCCCTTGAACCTTGTCATAGCCTTCAGTTTCTGGAATGTTAACTCTTCTTGGATCTTCGTTGTCTTCTTCAATATTTATGTTGTAACACTCTAGCACGCAGCTCAGTTGTGTCACCCATTTAGGTTGAAGCACTTCCATTGGCTCCTGGGGTATTTTAAAGATAGCTACTTTTATTGCTTGTAGCTCATCATCAATAGTATCCCACCAATGATCCTAAAATGTGAAGGTTAACTAGAATCCCTCATGCAAGACATCCCATTCATTTGTGCCATGGCGGAGCTCCATCTCTATATACCAATTCATGGGTATAATATCTAGGGTATGACAGAACATGTGCACCCACTCAGGTTATGGCTCTTCCCCATAAACCTTTGTCCATTTTTCAAGGTGTGCATGTGGATCATCCCTTCTATCATACTTGTCATTTAACCACATCTGAGGCTTCCCAAACTGCATGTGCATCATCCTTCTACATTCATGCCACTCCTCAAAATTTCTTTGGTGCATACCCCACCACCTTGCGGGTGTAGCTCACAGTATCCATTTCAGAGCATCGAAGCATTGTTTTTCCAACACTTCTCTTTCAAATCTATTCAAGAAGTCATCCACCTCTCTTAACCTGTCATACGTAGGCAGATCTCCTACCTCTATTGCTACGTAGCGCAATGATCTCGTCATCATGTTACACCTCATGTAACCAGTTCTACCATCGTTCTATCTCCTCGTCAAAATCTGATGTGCAAGAGATTTCACGCTCCCATGAGATTTAGCCATCCACAGTTGGACTTACCCAGTCTTTCTCCCGCATGGTTATCTTGTAGATGTAGTCTAGATCATCGTCGCTGTTGTAGTCATGCACTGGCTCTGTGTGGCATGATCCTTCTGCAAGGTCTAAAGTTACCACTATGCGTAGAGACTTTTTCTCAAATATCATCTTGCGCTTCTTCAGATTTATCACTCCATTCATGTCAGTGGCCCAATCTATTCCCAATGGTGTGGGGTAGGGATTATTGTCATCAACAATCTCTGTCACTTTGAAATCTGCTAGTGTGCTTTCTCCTTTGACATCTACTGTGATTCCCTGCAATCTCCCCATAGGTAGGATATTTTGCTAGTTCACCATTCGTAGTTGGATAGGAGACCATTGCAACGCCAGCCTACTCATGCGCTCCCATGTCTACTTTGGAAAGATGTTCATGGCTGTTCCTAGATCTAGAATTACTTGGTCCCTCTCATATTCCCCAATCCATGTGGTCAATCTCATCTCCCTTCCTATTCACATCGTGTGCTTCCCGAGCTTATGGACTATGCGCAATTCTCGTATCATGGTACCAGCGCATCTAGTTATAAGTTCTTGTAGCCCCTTTACAGCCTTGCTGTTGCGTAGCAGCTTCATGCATGTCTCCAAGAATGTAGTGAGCATTGATGGGTCCATTTCCAGCTCTAGTATATCTTTACTTCCTGAAGTGGAGGAATCAGCGAAGCTCCTCTTAGCTTTCATGAAGGTCTCCTTAGCGCGCTCCAAATCAAATTCTGGTTCCTTCGTTGGAGACTTGCGAACCCAAGTACTTTCATCAGGCTGCTTTCCTTTGTCATCCCCTATCATAATTCCACTCTGAGCATGATATTTACAATAGGGTCTTCCTCGCGTGGCTTAGACCTCATCATTTGCAGGTTCTGAGTTGGGGGAGGTTGAAGTGATCCTTTATCACACAACCTCGCTATCAGTGTGGGAAAATCCTCTGTCTCATGATCAAACAATGTACAATACAAGCATGATGGTCACATTAGATTCATACAATTGTGGGCATAATGCCCTGGCCCTCCGCAATTGTAACATATCAATTGTTTGTGACCTCTTCCTGGTCCCCCTCCACCTCAGCCTCGTCCGCGCCCCTGAAATTCGGTGTTAGCCATTCCTGCATTTTGATTGAGGGGCCATGTTTCATTCTAAACCATATAAGTAGGAGTTCGATCCATCATTAGCTCATAACTTCTACAGGTGCGCTCATCATATCCCAGTGACCTACAAAAATTACAGAACAACTGTTGTGAATTATGCGTATACTTCTGTAATAGATGGCAGTTATCTGTAGCATGCTTTCCTCCTATTTGACAAATCAAGCACCATAGTGTAGGCACTGTGCTCGGTCCTACTTGTGCCTCTAGTCTTAATGGCATTGGCCCTCCTCCCGCAAGGTAATTCGTGAACAGCGGGCAGTGGTCCTTGTTGTGTCCCTGGCCCTTGCCTTTTACACACCATACCTCATCATGCATCTCTGGGTGGGTTGTCCTATCTTGTTTCAAACTCTGCATCTCAAGGAACAATTTTTTCAATTGCACATGAATCTATTGAACTCTTAGGTTGGGATCTTGTATCAGGGTCTTGTGCAATCTCATCACAACCTCCAAGACCTCGACTTGAGTGGCTTAGCCTCTATTGTGATAGCACATTCCGTAGATGTGGCATTAATGATGCTACAAACAATTCACAGTGTTGCCCATCCATTAATGTCATGTTCGCTTCTTGAATTGGGCACTTCAGTCCTAGATCCAACTCCTACAGGGTCTTGCCTGGTAGCATTGTGATTTCCTTGAACCCAATGATCGATTATGCATCTAAATTTGGCCTACTAAATTCTTTGTTTAGCACATCTTGGATATTCGTGATCCCCACATTTAGATTTTCATTGAAATGCTTAATGTACCAAGTCAGCATGCAATCCTACAGAGCACTAACCAATGTTGCCTTCTTTATATTATCATCCGTGACTCCCTATTCTTCCCATACAACTTTTATCACGAACCAAAACTAGTCTGGATCTTCATTCCTTTCTCCCTTGAACACTGGTAGCTTTATCACGCTTGCCATACTGCTTCGCGGTGGTGGCAGAGGTGGTATGGGCAAAGATGGGGGTGAAGACAGGGAAACTGGCGGTGGTGTGGGTGGGGGGGGTATGCATGGAATTCTCTACCTTATCAGATTTATCGCACTTCTTAGCAAGACCTTCGCGAGTTCTTCTTTGCCCCCTCTTGGAGTTGAAATCAAGGGGCTAGTTTTTAGTTTTGTGCTACCTTTGTTTCTGTAGATTCTCCCACTTCGCATAGCCCCAAACATAAATTTATTCGCATGACTTATTTTTCACATACTACCATTTTAATGCAAGTGTTCAAATATTTAACGTACTTACCTCGCGGTCCTTTGAGAAAGCACCATTCTGCCTTGCTATAGCTAACGAAAGTATCTACTGTGAATTTGCTAATGAATCCTCCTATGATTCGATCGAGCCAGTGATTGACAGCGCACGTAATCTTATCTTCCAATACTTCTAGTTTGCGCACCAATTCTGGATTCCACACAATAGGTCTGTCGCGTTTACACCTTCCTTGGCTATCTGCTAGTTTCACTATCCACTTGTATAACTCAGTGGGGAAGGATGTGAAGAAAATTTCATGGATATCTATATATAAGTAGCAGTCTAACCACTCTTCCTTTGATAGTTACAAATTCTTGTTTTCCTGCACTGCGAATTCTTGAATATTCCTATCCAACCAATCTTTAATTCCTTTCTTTGTTAGATTCTAGTGATACAACATTAGACATCTATATGTAGATCCTAGTCCCCGCAAAAGAACCATTTTTAGGCTTGTTGGGGCCTGACCCAGGTTCGAAGTTAATTAGCCAAACAAATCCCTATACTACTGGCCCTTTCAGCAACAGTCCACAGATCGTAGACTTATTTCTCACCTAAAGTAGTATGGGAGGGTGGTAGAACCAGGTTTCTGCACCCTTGAGATGTCTGAGAGGTTTGACTGGTCCCACTGTTTGTCCATTCGTGCAGGTCACTTCACGCACTTTTGTATTCCTCCCACCCTGATACCTTGCCTTCAAGTAGCCCTAACTAGGGGCTATAGAGCTTTTGCACTATTAGAGCCATGCTTTGTGTTATTACCTGAGATCCTACTTATCTTCCTATACCAGTTAATTACCTCCACATACTTGGATGTCTTACGTTATAATTATTTATACAAAACATTCATATAAGTTCGCGCAACAAATAAATAGTCTACTTGTAAATTATACCCAATCATATATTAAAACAGGAAAGGATGCACAAAAATATGGTAAACTTCTCTTTATTGATTCTTCCAATAGTTACAGACTTGACCTATCCTGTGCACTTAGCTACAGGGGTCCGCACTCAATTGCAGACTACTAGGCCTCTGGGCACTCAGCTGCAAAGCCTTCCCCTACTCTACAACCCAAAGACACACTTTACACTTTTACTCAATCACTTAGACTTCTCATGCTCTTTTGCTCTTCTCTACACTTAAAGCCTCGTTCTATTTATACAATCTCATGGTCCGTGGACCATGGGTAGGTCTATTAAGCCGACATTACATTAGAAAATGAGGGCGGACAACCATGTGACTCTATCATAATTTCGTGCTCCACGCCCACAATTCGCGGATCTTTTACAAAAGGATTTGGTTAAAATTTTGGCTCTAATCCCCAAAGCCTACCTATGGGGGATTCCATTCTCAACAGAATGCTCAACAAACCTCCTAGCCTATGTCTTCACAAGGCCAACCTCTGCAACCATAGGGACAACCTTTGCAGTCGCAACATCAACCCTTGCAGCAACAGAGCCAACCCGGGCAGTGGCCGCCCTTATATACAGATCAACAGGGTCAACCCTTGCAAGGACAAGGTTAGGGTCAAGCCCTGTAGCAGTAGGCCCAAAATCCTAACGTCCAAGGGAAACATGTTCAGAATCATTTTGACCAAGGGTAGTAGGTCCAAAAACCCTATGTCCAAGGACAACAAGTGTAGAATCTTTATGCCCAAGGACAAAAAGTGTATAATCCTTATGCCTAAGGATAACAAGTCCAAAATCCTCTTGTTTAGGGGCAAAAATTTCAAAGCTCATATGTTCAAGGACAACATGTGTAGTATCCATATGTCCAAGGTCAACTGGCTCAACAACCTCTTAACCTGTATGTTGCTTATCAACAACGTATAGTCGGAAATTTTCAAGGCTTTCAAGGTCAAAATCCTCCCTATGGGTAAGGTAACATACAATGGAGGCAAAGTCAAATGCTATTTAGACAAAACCCTCCACTATGGGGCCAAAATCCCTTCCAATAGGGATGGGATCCTCTGGTTGGACCCGCTTATCGACCTACCATGCCTTTCAATACTCAATTTCCATTCTTGTCTACAATAGAGTTTCCAAATGTGTGTCAACTCACGAATGATCCAATTCTTCATTCGCCATGGTGGCCTCCAGTTTCGTCCAAGATTTCGAGTGATTGCTCGAAGTTTAATGGGAAATCAAAAGAAGATCTTCAAGCCCATGTGATGACATATCACCTATTTTTCTCTTCTAATTCCTACGTTGATGATTCTATTCATATTCGTCTTTTCCAATGAACCCTAATAGGCATTCAACCAAGTGGTACATTGATCTTCCTCGAAGTACATATCATGACTTCAACTCTTTAGCCATGGATTTCCTCACGCATTTTCAGTTGTCGGTTCACTATGAAATTGATACCTATTTTCTTACATCACTCAAGCAAGATACTGTGACACAAATCTTCAATCACATCCATGAATGGAGACGTAGACGTCGCCTGATCAAATTCGAGATTGTTTAGAGAATTTTCGGCGAAATCACATAGATATTCTTTTGTCGACGTGTTTCGAACCAACCAATGTGGTTCATCGTGGTTCATCGCGTCGACAAAAGAATATCTATGTGATTTCGCCGAAAATTCTCTAAACAATGTTATGGATCACAGAAGTCTAAATTCCTTAATAATTTCCCAAATTCGAGATTGTTGATCAGTTGCTAGCCGAATGGTTTACGAAGTAATTTTTTTCTCCAATTGCTCGCGATATAGCTATGGGTGGATGCATTACCAAAGAAAAAGCCATTACTCATGCACAATACTTAGATCTCATTTATTCTTAGTCTGGCACTCTATATTAGTTGTTACCCGATATTCTGAGGCCATCATCCGATCCAACAACATCGAAGTCATAGGCTACACCTCCTGTTGATGGAGTAGTTGGTTCAGTTTCCTAGACCCCTGCGAAATCTTCTTCCAAACAGAAGTCAGTCTCAAACACTGCTTCCAATAGTCTCCCCTTCGAATCCACCTGGCCTTGGTAAAACCTCCGAAGTCCACGCTATTCATTCTACCACAACGGACAAATCCTTGAAAGGTAAGAAGAAAGGTAGAGACAAGGGTAAAGCTGATGCCCCAAAACAAAGTCCTCTTAAGTCATCTACTGGTGATTCTTCACAACGGAAGCCTAAGTATATGTGCCTCATTTTTTATGAGGATCACTATCCTAAGGATTGTCCTTGACGGTTCGAAGTTAGTCGTTTGCTCAAAGGGACTCCCGCTATCCTGAAAGAGTCGTTTTCGTCTCAACAGACTCAAATGGTAGACTGACATCAATCGTCTACTTCCTCAAGATCACAAGTGTTCATGATGAGTACACCTATTAATGTGGCTACTAGATCAAAATATTATCAAACTCTAGCTCCGAAAATTGGGAAAGAAAATGAGGCCACCCCTTCTTCTTCTTCCCCCTCAAGTTTTGCCCCTCTTCATATCGAGCACCCTAACCTCGATTCTGCCATTCGACCGCCTTCTCGAGGTGTGCTAAGGAAGTCCTTGTACAATTCTAAAGCTCAAGCTACTCAGCACTATAATATTGTTGAAGATTTGGCTCAAGCTCCATCAACTATGTCTGCTCTTGAGGTATGCCAAAGCTATCAATCTCAGCGGAAATCATTACTATTGGCTATTGGAGGTATTGACCCTATTGATTCTAATTTGATATGTTTTGATCTAGAGAACCACGTTCCACGACTGCCTCATCAGATTTCCTTTCTCATTCAGGTAATCATCAATGAGAAAACCATTCATAGGACCGTCATCGATGAAGGTTCCCCTACCTGCATCATGTCAGTTGTTTGTTGGAAGGAAATTGGTTCTCCTACTTTGAACCGATCCCCTAACACATTGGAAGATTTTGACAGGTGTGATTCACATCCATTCGATGTCTTACCCAACCTTGTCATTACATTGGAGGACAAGAAGTACATGTCAAGGTAGAGATTGTTGATGCTAATCTCAATTATAATCTTCTACTCGACCGAAGTTGGACCCATGCCATGCATGTTGTAGCCTCCTCCTTTTTCTGTGTGATTCATTTCCCCATCAAGGGAAGATAATCACAGTTGACCAACTATCCTTCTTTGCCTGTTCCTCTTCCGATGGAAATGTTCCATATGTTAAGCACATCGTTTCTCCTTATGAGAGTGTGGGGGCAAGACTTTTTAAAGATTCTGCCTTGATGGGAATTTTCCCACTCCCACCTCCTCATGTTTCCTTTGTCAACATGATCTCAGTCAAAAATGATCCTTGGATCATACCTTCACTGGATCTTGTTGATACTTGAGGTGAGGTTATGCCACTTAGTCACGCCAAAATCAATTATGTGGAAATTGTTTCAGCCTCAAGTTCCATAACCTCTTATTTTCCTGTTTCGAGGACATCTCTCGATACATATTCTCAATCCCCATGGCTTGGTGGTTCAGAATATCCTGACCCATTAGCTAAGACTTTTCCTGCTGACGAGAGTATCATGGAAGTAATGTCTCTAGAGCAACCACCTTGGAATGATACCCATCATCGTTCCTCGTTTTGGCCTAGCCCGACGGTCATGTCTACTTGTCTCGAAGAGTTCCCTTCCAAGTTTCCTTCCCTACCGCTTCAAGCACTGATCATGATTCATGAAGTATGGTCAGAAGGAAATTTGGGTTACATTACCCAAACGATGCCAACTGATATTTCTATCAAGCTTGGTGTCATTGAAAATGTCCATATCAGGGTAACTTGTTCTCCAAATGAGTTCAATCTCTATACTCACCTATTCCAAGAATTTCATGATGTGCTTCTGTGGTCATATGAGGAAATGCCTGGCATTGATCTTAGCATCATCATGCACAAAATACCAACTTATCCTCACGTGAAGCCCATTCACCAATGGATCCACCTAGTGCACCCTAGAAAAGTAGCAGCTATCAAGGGAGAAGTTGAAAAACTTCTTAAAGTTGGATTCGTTTATTTGATCCCTCTCACAGATTAGGTGTCAAATATTGTACTGGTGGTGAATAAACAAGGCATGATTCACATTTGCATTGATTACCATGATCTCAATCGTGCCTTTCCTAAGGATAACTATCCCACTCCCTTCATTGATCAGATCATTGATGAATGTGTTGGGAGTGAAATGTTTTCCTTTGTGGACGGTTTTTCTGGTTACAACCAAATTAACATTGCACCAAAAGGTCAAGAAAAGACATCTTTTATCTGTCCATGGGGTACTTTCGCATACAAAAATCTCCCTTTTGGCCTAAAAGATGTTGGGGCTACATTTCGATGTCCTACGCATTTCATGACATTTGAAACATCATTCAGCCTTACTTGGATGACCTTCCTACTTATTCTCGTAAGCGCCATGATCACCCTAATCATCTTCGACAGATTTTTCTTCGCTGTAGACACTACAACATTCAGCTGAATCTGCATAAATTTGTTTTCTGCATCGAATCCAGATGACTCCTTGGCTTTATTGTCTCTAAGGAAGGCATTCACCTTGATCCGCTTAAATTCAAGGCCATTGTTAATTTAACCCCTCCATCTTCGTTGCACCATCTGGAGAGCCTGCAGGGAAAAGCAAATTTCCTCCGTCGTTTTGTACCCAATTACGCTGAGCTAGCTTCAGGGTTTACCCAGTTGCTCAAGCAAGGAATGCCCCTTTTTAGGGGTCATATTGCCCAAAAGTCTTTCGATGACCTTAAGGCCATCCTCATAAATGCTCCTTTGTTGCATCCCCTAGATTATCATCATGATTACTTCCTTTATCTAGCTGCAGCCTCTAGTACCATAGCTATGGTGTTGGTACAAGATGATGACGAAGGAAATGAACACGTTATTTACTACCTCGGTCACAATCTCTGTACATCCAACGACTCAAGTCTATAGAAAGGTTTCTTTACTGAATGTTCCATCCCTCCATACAATACACCGATCACTAATCCATTGGGACCGTTATTTATTCAAGTTGCACTTGTACCTCCTATGTCTTCGAATATACCTATACCCACCATCCCATTGATGACTAATGGGTCGTGGGATTTTGTGGACACTTTTGGTGCACCCTCACTTCCCGAGTCAACAGTCAGTACTACATTATTGATGGAAAACCCCGCTATCCCAACAGTGCCAGGTCTGAGCACCATAGTTACACCCAACACGAGTGGAACCCAATACACACTGGTTTCCACCCCTTTTGTGTCAGCTCCTGGACCTTTGGCATGTGTTCCATACAGCGTGGTTAGCGTGGGTCCCTTCTGCAACCGTTTTGGTTGGAATCCTTTGGTTAGTTCCAACCCCCAGGTTCAAATGCATGGTGGCACTGTTCCCAACATGCACATACCAGCTGAGAACATTATCGTTCCCCCTCCGTTTATAGAAAAACTGGATAATCATTGAATGATATGAATCTTCCATATGTCATTCAAATTCTAATAGCCAACTATGCGGTTGGTTTGATCCCTCACCCAGTCTTACTCAATCCATTTGGGCACCCCATTGTCAACCTAAAATGAGTTAAGGGGGCACTTATTATCCTGGGGGAAATCAAGAATATATCCCCCAGCCTAACAACCCCTATGGATAGCCACAATATATGACTATGCCCCAAGGAAATTATTATTCTACAAATTATGTGTATAATGTTGGGAGGACTACAAGGACCCTCAAATAATTTGTCATCACCTTGGTCTAAATCAGGGGCATCAAATACTTTTCCTTTATTGGTAACACTTGAAATCCCCTATTTGTACAAACTCACCAATGGAACCATCTACCATAACTTACTTTGGCCTCCAATCCCGCACAAAATTCCTACCGACATCCCTAAGTTCGAAGGGAAACAAGGGGAGGATTCGAGTACTCACATCACCACCTATCATCTATGTTGTGTGTCTAACTCCATGGTGGGTGATAGTATCCGGGTTTGGCTCTTCCCCCACACCCTTACTGTAAATGCATCCAAGTGGTACATTGAGTTACCATGCACATCAGTCAATACCTTTGGCACTTTAGTGATGGAATTTTTAAAGAACTCTCAGCTACCCATCCATTATGAGTCCGGGACGAAACTCCTTACTACTTTACGACAAGACACTGCCACCCATATCTCCGATCACATCCATGAATGAAGACATAGGTGGAGGCTAGTCAAAGCCAATGTTTCAAAAACTGGAACTGGTGACTGGACTAGTCCACCTAATGAACTGGGTTTCGATCCGGAACCGGTCGAACTGGGACTGGTCAGGGCTAAATGAAATAGTTTAAAAAAATACATTAAATAATTAATTTTTAATGAAAAAAACTATTTTTAAGATTTAAAACCATGATTCCAAGCCAATAGAAACAAAATATGCAAGGTTTTCTCATCTGTATACCATGTAAAGGTGAATATGTAAAAATGGCATTGAGTGCAATACATATCTGCAACAAAATACATAATAAATGAGGCTCTTAATGGCCTCTAGAGTCCAAAAAAAATGCTCTAAGATATGGGGTCCCTAAACTACTACAAGTATACATATCAGTGATCAACAACATGATCACTCCTCATCATGATCAAACTCATCACCACTACTAGACAAGAGATCATCAATATGAGCTACATAAATAATATGCCTCTACATTTTAGGACTCCTAAAACTCCTCTACAACTTTAGAAGTAGAAAAAATAGACATCAAAACTACAAATCACTGATCAACATGGTCACTCATGAAACTCATCATTGATTCAATGCTACTAGAAATACATAAACATCACCAACAAGAGATACATGAACATCATCTAGCTCAAAGCCTTTAGACTTGGATTGCTTAACCTTATAAAATGATAGAAATTGAAAGGGTTTAACATTCCTAACCAATGATTTTGGTTTGAGTGAAGGGTTCATCTTCTCAACCTTATAATATGGTAGAAAAAGATTAGCATGCCTAACCAATTGTTTTCCTTTAAGTGAAGGGTGCATTCTTGTTAAGGCCATGGTAGAGGAGTTCAACAATCAGTACCACCAACATCAACCAAGTTTGGCAATCAATTCCACCATGATAAAGGTTCTTAAAGGGCTTCATGCTCTTGATCAAATTCCAATCTCATACCCTCACGCATGATAGAATCAAATGGAAACATTGCAAACCCCCAAACCATGAAATCTTGAAAACCATTAAGTCTGCTGAATTTTGAGTGAAATCTAAAATTCTACTTTCTGCATATGAAATCCAACGAGATCGAAACCACTCTCAAACATCCTGAGTCATTTCATTGTAATGTTAAAAACTAAAAGGATGAAAATGAAAATTAAAGGAAATGTCAGTTGGTTTGACCTAATGGGCTTGCTAAACAACCAGTTTGATCGGTTACTGGTTCAGACTGGCCGGTTTTTAAATCATTGGTCAAAGTGCCCCTCCCAGATTATCTATTAACATATTGGTTATGTAAATCTCTTCTCCCCCAACTCGATATGGATTTTGCCTTAAGTGGTATGGTCACTAAATACCAATCCATTCGTCGTGCCCAACACTTAGATTTGATTTATTCGCAATTTGGCACATTATACAACATCATTCCCAGTGACCCCAAAAATTCTAATGCTCTTGATACTCAACAACCTGGTGCACACGTTGATGGTATTATTGGTGCTACCAAACGGTTTTTTGTAAAAAAACTTAGTGGACACATTTCCCATTTGTCTGTTGATCCCACTACCCAATCGATTTCTCTTCCTACTGCCACAATAAACTTTGTGTAGTCTACAAAAAACCTCGGTGCTAAGAATAAGAAGAATAATAAAAATACCACTCTTTCTGAAGAGTAGTCAGCCAAGAAGTCAAATCTAAACCAAAAATTTTGTTGCACCACATGATAGCGGAAAGGAAAAAGTTGTCAAGTTCCCTTGCAAGATCTATGTGGAATACAATATGACACATCTTTATCCACACCTCTAAGAATGCATAGATTTCCTTGCTCAAAAGGAGACAGGCTGGACCCCTACAATCTTAGACAATTATTTCCCTACCCAGCAGCAACAACATCTTATTGCAAACCCCCACAAGGGGACAATGACGGTTTGCATCATCCTTCAGCTGTTGAAGGACCATCCACCATTTACACCTTTGAAATGGTTGATCTTCAAACAAGAGCCATAACTTATAGAGCTCCAGTCATTGACAATGAGGAAGCTTTCTTGAGTTCAAACCCACCATCACCCAAAAATCTTCATATCAAATGGTCTGTTTTTGATCTGATGATTCGCCCCCTAAAAGGGGCACTTCATCACACAACATATAATACATCTACATGTGCTCCCTAGAACTACAATATTGTGGAAGATTTGGTGTAGGCATTGTTAGCTACGTCGGCACTCGAAGTATTGCAAACTTGTCCAGCACAAACGAAAGCTCTGCTTTTGGATATTGGTGCAGTTGATCCTTGGGATTCCATGCTAGCAATATTCAACCAGGAAAAATTTAAACCTCCCCTTTAACACCAACTTTCATTTCAGGTGGATATTTTTTTTGAAAAGATGAGGGGTACATAGAACTATCATTGACAAAGGTGTTTTGAGCTTTGTCAGGTTGGCTTCATGTTGGCTCACCTTTGGTTCTCAAACCCTCTCACCATTGTCAAAATCCCTTAAAGATTTCAAAGGATGCACTTTCATCCCAAAAGGTTACATTGCCAACTACCCCATCACTTTGAGTGGGAAAACGGTAATGGTGGACATTATAGTTGTGGATCAAAAACTCAGCTATAATATGTTGTTGGGTCATAGTTGGACATATGCAATGACCGACATTGTGTCCACTATCTTTCGTATCATCCTCTTTCAATTGGATGGAAGGATAGTCATAGTTCACCAACTGTCCTTTTGCACCCTAGATTACTCTCTGTTACCTAGCGGCTTTGTGCCTTTATTAGATGACATACCTAACTCTTATGTTAGTATTGGTACTGGTTGTTTTCCTCTCCTGCCACCTATGGTTCTAAAAATGGTTTCTATGGTCACAACTATTCCTCATGAACCAACCGATCCTTGGATCCTCCTAGCCCCTTTAGACATTAACTCTTATGGAGAACAAATACCATAGTCACAAACCGAATTGGCCTATCAACCCATACAATCTACATTTGATTCTTTGGTCACTTTGGTCATGACCAACGATACTACCTCCTCTCCCATAACTTCTCCCTCTAATGATCTCTTCAATCAAGTCCTACCTTCAAATGAAGTTATTCTAGAGATCATGTGTTTAGAGGAGCGACCTTGGGAAAATTCTCATCATCATGTTTCTATATTTGATTTGGACGCAATACATATATAAATATTGTCCTTTGAAACACCTGAGATCATTCCTTGAAGTTATACAACTGTCGAAACTTTGGATTCAAAAGGGAACATGGGAAATATTTCCAACGCACTGCTCATTGACATTTCAGTCAAGACAGACATCATGGAAAACATACAGATTGGAGCTAATTGCACTCCTGAGGAAATTGCAAGCTTCACCTACCTTTTCAAGGAATTTCATGATGTATTTTCTTGGTCTTATGAGGAGATTCTTGGCATAGATAGATATATTGTCAAGCATGAGATCAAGGTTTATGACAATGCTAAGCCTGTCTGCCAAAGACTTTGACTAGTCCACCCCCAAAAAACTACAACCATCAAGACTAAGGTAGAAAAATTGTTACGTGTTTGTTTCATTTAAACCATTCCTTTAACGGAATGGGCTTCCAATCTGGTTCCTATAGATAAAAAATAGGGTACCATCCACTTCTGTGTCGACTACCAGGATTTGAACACTGCGTGTCCAATAGATAATTATCCAAAATAATTCATTGACCAAATAATTTATGATTGCGTCGACTACGAATCCTTCTCATTTATGGATGGTTTCTCATAATATAACCATATTGCTATAAAACCTATGGACCAGCACGAAACCAACTTCATTTTCCCTTGGGGAATATTTCCATATAGAAAACTATCATTCAATTTAAAGAATGTTGGAGCAACATTTCAACGAGCCATGGACTATGCATTCCATGATATTAGACATATTGTTCAAGCTTACTTGGACGACCTTCCAGCCCATTCTAAGAAGTGAACTCAACACCTAGTTCATTTACGAGCAATTGTTCTTAGGTGCAGGTTCTATAACATCCATCTAAATCTATACAAATGCATTTTCTTTTTCGAGTCTAGATGCCTACTTGGTTTCATTGTCTCCGAACATGACATTAGGATTGATCCCGATAAGGTAAAGGCAATTACTCAATTTCCTAAACCACAATCCATTCTACAACTCCAACATTTTCAAGGGAAAGCAAAATTCTTATGACGATTCATCGCAAACTATGGCGAGCTAATGAAAGGATTTATGTGGCTACTAAAGAAGGGATTACCATATTGGTAGGATGATCAAGCCCAATGATCATTTGATGCATTGAAATAGGTACTTATATATGCCCCACTACTTAGTTCTCCCAACTATGCGCACAACTTTCTCCTATATCTGGTAGCCTCACCATCCTCTATTGGAATGGTGCTATTTCAAATTCATGATGATCTTAGTAAGCATGTGATCTATTATCTCTTGAAAGGCTTGGCTTGACCCGATCTCTGATATTCACATGTCAAAAAGCTATTCTTAGCAGCTTTCTTTGTTGTCAATCATTTCAGATGCTATATATTGCTGCGATAGACCACCGTCATTGCTTTGGAGAATCCCATGAGATGCATTTTGTCTCATCAAGCCGTCACAGGAAAATATTCCAAATGGATAGTTATCTTACAACAATTTGATTTGGTTTTCCCAACTACCAAGGTGAAAAAATCCTTAGCCTTCGCAGAAGTATTGTCAGATCTTCCCATTGTCGATCCAAATGAAATAGCCCATCATCCTATTCTAGATGAATTTATCTATCTGATTGACTCAACTGGCCTTTGGTATGGTGACATTCTCATCTACCTCCAAGCACAATGATTCTGCCCTAAACTATCTTCAGTTGGCTGTTGTCGCATCTGCTACCAAGCTCAACACTATTTAGTGCTAAACGATACTTTATATGATCATGGTGCTAATATAGTTCTTCGACGATGCTTCACTCATTAAGAGGCAGAACATGTTTTAAATGGTTGCCATGGTGGGGCATGTTGTAGTCATCTTTCTGGCATATCTAATGCCCACAAAATTTTATGTGCAAGATACTACTAGCCAACCTTGTTCAAAGAGTTTATCAAGGTAATCCAATAGTGCTACCCTTGTCAAGTATTTACAAAGAAAATGTGCGCACCCTCGTCCCGCTACAATCGGTCATCTCTATCGACCCCTTTGCCAAATGGGGTATTGAATTCATCACATGCAACCCCACTTCCTCTGATGGGCACAAATACATTATTGTCATTGTGGACTACTTTACGAAATGAGCCAAAGTCATTCCCACTTTTCGGTCTGATGGAGAAACCATGGCTTTATTCATATTCAATCAGGTGAAATATCATTTCAGTGTGCTCCGTATGATCATTACATACCATGGGTCTCACTTTCAAAAAAACATGATGTCTAACTTAACATTGTTGCTTGGTCTTCGTCATGAACAATCTTCCGCCTACTACCCCCAGGCTAATGACCAAGTGGAAGTTGTTGATGGAGTCCTAAAAACCATGATCCATCTATTAGTAGGTAATCACAAAATGCACTAGAACCGCATGCTATATATTTTGTTGTAGGCATATCGAACTTCAGTTAATACTCCTACATGCTTTACACCATTCCAACTCACTTATGGCTTGGATGTGGTACTACCTATCGAGTGTCAAATTCCTTCCCTAAAACTTGTTGTTGAATTCTCGCCTGACGCTACTGCCGAAGAAGAGCGCTTGCTATATCTCAATCAACTATATGAGACCCGTCGAGATGCTACACTGGCACTCAAAGCCCACAAGTGTTAGGCCAATGACCAATACAACAAAAAGGTGAAGCCTCATTCTTACCAAGAAGGTGATCTTGTTTTACTCTGTGATAAAAGACATTACCTCTTGGGGGTAGGAACACTTCAACCATTATGGATCGGTCCATATACCATCACCAAGGCCCTCGCAAAAGGGGCCTATGAACTTTAGGATTGTGAGGGACTCCTACTCACTAAGCCTTGAAATGGGCTCTATCTAAAAAAGTATTATGCCCAGTATTTTCACTAGGCATGTACTTTGTAATTTTATGTATTTATAAGTTTTGCTTATTTTTGTTGTGACTGGATTTTTGGCATTTTTGTTTTCGTTTTTGTCTCATAAATGTTTCTTGTTGCATATATGTCTTCATTACCCTTACCATATGTAGGCTATATGGATGGTGCCAGTTGTCACACACGGCACATTGCATCAGCTGCTTGGGTCATTTACACACCTGAGTTAAAACTACTTTTTTCTGACACAGTCTTTCTTGGTACTGCCACCAACAATATTGTTGAGTATATGTCTGTAATTTCGCTTTGACTGAAGCATCATCTCAGGATATTTCCAATCTAGTGGTTCGGTTAGACTCTCAGCTCATTGTTATGCAATTGACAAATCACTATCACATTCACAATCCAATCTTGTTATGAAATTATTTAAGGGTACTACTCTTAGAACGTCAATTTTGAGTTTATTACATATGAACACATTGCTTGAGAATTTAATGCAGTTGCTGACTCATTAGAAAATTATGTATTATATAGGCATTTGTCTCATTTATTATAGATACATGCATGTAAGTAAATATTTCCATAGCTAAAAATTTGCAAAAACGTTAGAAAACATTTACATGATATATATATATAATATATATATATATATATATATATATATATATATATATATATATATATATATATATCGAATCCAGCCATTTACATCAAAACATTCCCAAAACTTTGGTGGTTTAAGTATAAAATGGCTCTATTGAGCCTTGCTATAATAGCTACTGGTTACACGAGGATATTGTTAAGAGTCTACTACTCATGAAAACTTATAAAAACTCTAGCTGTCCTTCGAAGAGGATCCCAAAGCCACTCGGGCACACCCACAATGTGTTGTTGCATATTAGCAAGAATCTCCCTCATGGGAAGAGGAGGAATACACATGCTCATGACTTTGAGGTTCTTTAGAATCTCGCGGACACTCTGTGCATCATCTCCATCTTCGGTAGATGTTGCTCTCACCCTAGATCCAGGTAACTAGTCCTATTGCCTCGCTTGGTGGGGCATGCCTATAGGTCACACTAGTGCCACCTTTGTGTCAAGAAAATGCTTCATGTTAGTACTTGTTCACCCATAAAAGGAAAAATATTACATAAATATTCAAAAGCTAAAAATTACTTTAAGTACTCTAAATAAACCTTCTTACCTTGAGGCCACCAATGTGTTCCAAGTGGCAGCATCAAGTCTGGGTCTCCTGTAAAATCCATGCCTTCATAGGCATAATCATCAATCATCAGAATATGGCCACTCAACCACTTGAAGAAGTCCTCTTTGAAGAAATTTCAGATTAGTCCCCCTCTAGTATGAGGATCGAGTGAAGCCCATCGCCCTTGCCTTGGCTCCCTGTGATCAGCCTAACCCACACTCATCTGCGGCCTCATCATAGACACTCTCTCAAGTAAGAAGGACACAATGAGAGTACCATACCCAAATGTCATTTGGGTACGAGTTTTGCATGATGTCAACTATGCCTTCAGCTGACGAAGAACTGCCTCACACCAGTTGAATATCTGATGTTGTAAGTAGTCAATAGCAAGTAACAGTTGGGCATCCATTGATTCATGAGGACTCTTGGACCTTGCCAAGCGTACGATCATCCACAAAATGGCCCTCATGGGCCTTAAACTGATCCTCTCGATGGGGATCATATTGTTCACTAAACCATTGTTAGGTCTACAGTATGTTTGGACCAACTCAAGGGTGTACTGTGGATCTATCTTGCCCCTAGTCAATTTTTCTTGTGTATCTCTACATAGAAAGCCCATCAGGAAATAGATATCATCTCTATCAATCGAGAGCTCATGATCCCCAATCTGAAACACCCCTTGGTGTTCATCCCACCATTGGATTATCCAAATTTGAAGTTCTTCCTACCCCTTCATCAAGTCAAGCCTTGCATACTTCATCAAGACAAATCTTTGCAAAGCAAGTATGCATGCTAGATAATTTAACATATGTAGTTCCCCACTATCATAAGCTCTTTTTGTCCACACATTCATGATGAGGGGTTAAAACCTACACAAAAAACCAAAAATCTGATAAAATGATGGAGAAATGACAAAAGTATCATATGTTGGGGTTTGTAAGGGCACCCATACAGCCTAGCACCCCCCAAGGCCTAGATGTTGTGCTAATGCCCACCAGTAGGTAGTGAAGGGTGTTTAACGCCCCTCTAGACCTAGATGGGAGTGTTAGGCACATAGTGTGAGCTAGAGTTTCCTAAAATTGAAAAAATCCACCCCTAATGCAAGTGAAAAAACGTTAAATAATGCAAGATAAAGGTTTTTCCATCTACCTGGAACAAACTTCACGTCGAATGGTTGCTTGGATTGCTTGCTATCACCTGAGGAAGATTTACTCCTCTTTCACTCCATAACACTTTCACAATACTCAAATGAAGGAAATGATGAAAAGGGAGGCTAAAATAAACCTCCTTATAGTCACTCTAGAGGTATGACTCACCTTAATTAGTCATTGAAATAGAAGTTGTTCACTTCGTATGTTGTTTATCATGCTCCATTTGGATATATTGTCAATATTACGCATGCTTTCATGAAGGGGTTTCAGGGCTGAATTGTAGAAATGACCATGTGCGATGCACTATGAGCACTTTCATTTGTGGGATCTTTTCTCACTCTTGAATTGAAAAATACCTGATTTTTCTTCATCGGGTTCATAAAACTCCTACGTTGATGATATGAACACTTTCCCTTTTAGGACTCTTTCTCACTCTTGAATTTAAAAATCACCGAGTTTTTCCCTTCTTCGAACTTGTTAAATCTATGAAGAAGGCATGAGCGATTCTTTTTCTCTCTTTTTCCTTTCTCATTAAACTGAAAATGATACCTCGAGTTTTCTTCATTTGACTCATTAAAATTTTGATGAAGATCTATTGATTTTGTCATCACATAACTCATTAAAATTTCACAATGAACATCGAGTTTACTCCATCCCCTCATACTCATAAAAAAATGAGACAAACATCTATTGAGCATAGGTTGATCACTTTTTCTAGAATTAGTAGACTAACTTATGGAAAAGGAAAAATGTTTGGTATACTATTAACCCTTTAACGCACCCGATTAACAACTATGACAAAGGGACCACCCTAGATTCACTCTTTATGATCTTTTCAGACTCTCTAAATATCAAAAGACCACCGAGTTTACCCGTCTAGACTCACTAAATTTAATCAAATGCGGAAATTGGAAACTAGAATTTCTTTATGTCAGTATTTGGAAATATATTTTTGGCAGCAGTCATTCCCTTGAATATGGTACTCCCTTAGAAAAGCCTCCTTTTTTTTCGGCCTCTTAAAATGAACCTTACCATCTTATGATTTTAGCCTATATACCCTAATGTTCTTGCATATCTGTATCCTAACACTCTTTAGTGTTCATGATTCTAGTGTTGCCTGGTTAAAACCTTTGTTTCGTTCCTTTTATTGTTAAAGGGATCCCTTTATCTTTTGTTTCCTCTATCAAACCATCAAACATATACTCCCATCATGCCCTCCGCTAATTTGACCCAATTCTAAAACTATTCTTCAAAAAACAATCATTCTTGTCATGTTTCATGTCGATTGATGTAGGACACATTATTTCCTACCTTTTGGCATATCTCTTCCTATCAACTTAACAGTCTATCTAGGAAGGAGACCCAAAAACACATCAGTTCCTTGGAACTTACAAACATTAGTTATAGGTTACCTTGTGTTTGATCAGGGGTTTTCATTATTGGCTCCTGCTTGAATGATTCTATGAGTGTTCAATTACCAAAACATTATTCACACTCACTAGATTGTACTGCGCATCTTGGAGACAATCATCATTATCGATGGCCATCCTCACATCTATTAACAGTCTTCATTATTGACTAGTAATCAAATGATCTCATACATGTTCGATCTCAACGCCTTTATTCACATGTATTGAAATATGTTGTTAAGATGAAGTAGCCATCAAGACCTTCAATAGAGGCTTACATCACTCAACCTTGTTTCCTCTCCCAAGTTGCATATATTATTTTTTGGAGACAACTCATCAGGATGATCCTATTATGACACAGGTTCCACATTGTGCTTATCTATGGACACGATCATCATATCTCTTTGTTGAGAAATCACTCTGAAATAGCTACTCAGCATGGGAATTCCCACCTTAGGCCATGATTTTAGATTTTATATACATGTGGTTGTATTAGTTTTCTCATAGTACTGAAGCTCCCATCATCTCTCTCTTTTTACCAAAACATGAAAATTATAAAGTATTTTGGCCATTGTCTTCTCCTCTAATCTCACACTTTAGGGGCCATCTGTTATAGAGGAAAATGACCTCCTCATCAGCTCAGAGGAGAAAGGCAAGATGACTGAAAGATTGACCAAGTTCACAGGCCTATTTTCCAAGCTAACGCTCCCCAGGAACTAGCAAGGTGCTTTATAAATCTTCCTACCCATGAAATGTGTGCATTAGTCCCTAGGGTAATTCTGTGTGTTACCCTGGGAGAAGCGTTGGTCAACTTTAGTGAGTTTCTGGAGGTGAAAGGAGTGGGTTGACTAAATACTATCTCTATATTCACTCATATGTCAGCCCATAAAGAAGGGAAACATCCAAATTTGACCTGTATGAGGAATTATTATTCCTAACAGAGTCTAACAAACATGGAAAGAGAAATAAAGCATGGAAACATCTCAACTTTTTCCCAAAACAACTCATGAAATAATTGGCAAGGTTTATCCTTTCATGCTATATATTTGAGGCTTGGGGCATTATGAAAGAGGTCAAAAGTATTGAAAGGATTTCCTATTGACTTTCGAAGCTTTGCATTAGATGTTGGCTCATCAAGAGGTTAAGAAGAGACAAAGAGAGAGAGGAGCTGGAGGAGTAAGGGAAGCTTGATGCAATTGATGGTTGTAATCACTCTTTCATATCATTAATATACACATGTAGTTGTGTTGTCTACTCGATGGTATTGGTATTGTGATTTATTTACATGTTTATGCAACATTATTGATTATCAGTAGCTTAGGTATGTGTAGTTTTATATCCTTATGTATTCTTGCATTGATTATCAAGGTTATATGATGTGAAATTATACCTCGTCTTGTATATGTGCAGGTATTGATCTAGGAGCTAGCTCAAAGGTCTTTCACTCTGCTACATTGAGTTCTCCAGCAACACCACACCAAGAACTGAGGTAACAATCTTCCTTCTTGCTTTGATTATCATTTCATCAATATTGATATGTGCATGTATCTACGTGCCAACTGTAGCTAATTTGATATGTCTACCAAGGATCCCGGGAAGATCCTTGAGGGTATTTTCTCCAAAATCACCTATACAATAATCCCTATAGTAGAGGTAGGTAGAGTTGGAGGGAGACAACTAGGAGGGGGGGGAGGGGGGGGGGGGGGAGGAGGGACAAGGAGGTGGTAGGGGGAGGTGGGAGGGGGGGGAGGGGCAGAATGTTAGAGTGGGGAGAGAGGGAGGAGTTGGGGGAGGAGAAGGGTGGGGAGGAGTGGGTGAGGATCTATGGCCGGGTGGGGTGGTGGGCAGGGGGCAAGTGGTGGAGGAGGAGGAACATGGAGGTGGAGGGGGAGGAGGAGCTGGGAGCAGAGGGGATGGAGGAGGTTGACGAAGAGGAGGGGGTAAGTGGAGGAGGTGGAGGTAGAGGAGGAGGAGGAGGAGGACTTGGAGGGGAGCAAGCTAAGGGAACCAAGGGAGATGGGGGAAGGAGGATGTGAGGAGGTGAGGGGGTAGGGTGGAGAGGAGTGGGAAGCAGAGTGGGAGAGGCAGGAGGAGTGGATGGAGGGGAAACGAGGGGAGGGAAAGGAGGAATCTTAAGGGAGGGATTTGAGGGAAGTGACGAAGGAGGAGGA